>JAVKPL010008319.1:0-112685 GCA_032173675.1 Gastrolobium villosum | reverse complement strand
AAACAGAGAGCAATGTTACCAAAAAAAAAACAGAGAGCAAACCCCCATTCAAGGGCATAAAGCGTCAAAACTTCTTAGAACAACAAAAACACATGAAATCAAATCATATCATTATTCTTCCATCCAAAGGTTCCCCTTTAAGCTCAGATTTATTCGTAATTAATAACGAAGTAAACAACAACGAAGTAAAGATCAGATTTAGCAATTAGCACAAACATGGGAGGAATTAATTACAGAGATCCTATGATTAGTTTGGTCATAAATGATGAGAGAATTATGCCACCAAAGCAAAACAAACAGTGGCGAAAAAGAAATTAAATAATAAGATGCCATTTTCTAAAAATTTGAACGGATGAAAGAGGAGACTCTGGTTCAATATAGAGAAAGAGGGAACAAAAAAAATCACGTGAATCAAAGAGGATAGCAACTGGGGTTACCGAACAGGAAAAGAAAAAACCCGTTTAGATATTTCAATTGAAAACGTTTGGGTTTCCGAATTCTTGAAAAATTTTCTTGGTTACGTTGTTCGTTTCTTTTTGTTTGGTTTCTTTATTTATTTACTTTCAAAACCAAATAGAGAGAGAGAGAGAGAGAGAGAGAGAGAGTTTTCATTACCACAACGTTCAAATGGCGTCCGCGACCCTGTCACTTGTGGGTAGGTTTCGCTCCAAATTACCAAATAGCCTTTTGTGGGCGTTAGAACTGTAACGTGATATGCATTGCAATAGGAATCGTGTATTATTTGCCCAATTATTTATAGGGAATAACATCTGTCATTTTAAAGGAAGCTTTTATCATTTTAGATCCTAACCGTTGATTTTCGTCCATCAATGGTTATGATTTATTGGATCAAAATTATTAATTAATAATAAATTTGGCCCATTAAGTTTGACCCAATAGATTATAACCGTTGATAGATGAAAATCAACGGTTATGATCTAAAATGATATAAGTTTATATCCTTTAAAAGGATAGATGTTTTTCCCTTTTTTATATCGTGTATGATCAATCTTATCAAATCTAAGATACATAAATATAACAAAATATTTGGGAAGATTATACTTGTAATTAATTTTCATTTACAATCTTTTATAATTATATCTTAATCGTTAATTTTCATCAATTAACGGTTGCCATTTATTACGAATTAATGATTAATTAATAAATTTGATTTGAGAAAATCTTAATTTTTGATTGACGGAAGTCAATGGTTAAGATATGATTGTAATAAGTCATAAATGAAAATATATTGTAAGTATAACATGCCCCTAAAATAATATAAAAATAATTAATATCATATAAATTTAAATTATAAAAAAGGATTTGTTACGATATGAAAGATCGTAAATATCTAATCGGAGATTGGTAATTTAATATTGGATCTGTTTGCCCTCTAATGTTACGATCTAATCAATTGTAAATGTCCAATCGGAGATTGGTGATTTAATATTGGATCTGTTTGCCCTCTCTCAGCTGTTATGGAATATTTCCATATCCTAACCACCTACCCAAGGATCCCTTAAAAGATAATTACCCAATTATCCTAACAATATAAAACAGTAAGACTGCTAAGGATAGAGTCTATATCTCAATAGAAAGGAAGTTGAATCCTACTACAGCTGGGCACGTCCGTAGGGGACACCATGGGCTGCGCACACCACCAATGAACCTAGGCTTTTGACACAACGTAGGGGACATCTTAAGCTTCAAAATGGCGTATGGCACGTCCCAATCGGACCACTATGGAGAGAGATACGCTCCTCCAAAGTTCACCCAAAAACTGCCAATTCTACAGAAAATTCGCCAGAGTTTCCTTTGTATTTCCAAGAATCCCCAAATTTTCATAACCTGTTTAACACTACTATTACACCTGAAATCCAGCAAAATCCAATGGGTGGCACACACAAGGTCCAACAACGCCTTGGGGCACTTACAACCCAATCCAATAAACACTTAAAACATAAACATTTTCATGCATAAACCATAATGCAAGTAATCATAAACCTATAATGGGCCTAAAGCCCTTCCATCACATTACATACATCCATGGTACATTTACAATACTGGATTACATTTACATTTCCAACTTTAACTTTAAACTACAAATATTTCATATTACAACATCACTTGCCAAATACATACATAACTAAAATGACATGAAACTAAACCTAGCCAAAATAACATGAACATAATGCTAATGGACTCCTCCTACATACATATACATGTTCACGCTCTAAGTCTAGCCTGGGCCAAATGGCCACCAAAAAGTACACTATACACCACCGCTCCACTCGTCATCACGCGGGCTTCTTGCCCGCTGCTCCGTGTCCACTGGTACATCCTGAAATAAATGCCCCGAGACGGGGTGAGATATACGGATATATCTCAGTAACCAAGAGGTTCTGGAGAAAACTCCACCCAATGGTTCACTTCGATGTATACAAATAGCATAAAAACAACACCACTGTTATAAAACGGGATAAAGCAAGGGATTTAGAGAAAGGGGGGATATATCAGAACAACTACGACATGCGGGATGGTAGCTACCAATACCACGCCATGTCCTCGGCTATACGCCTATGGGTACTACCCCTGGCGTGTTCATAGAACAACCCACCAAGGTACCCCTTCCAACCATATACACCCGAGATAACCTAGTGTGCTCCTATCCGGATAACACACCACGACCCTGGGTCAACTGGAACTCCCTCTCGGAGACCTATCCAGTGGCAGTCCGGAAACACTTGCCCGAAGGCTAAAAATATCTACTGGCCAGAGATCTGGTACATAAGTACCCACTGTGATAATGCACATGCATGCTCATGCTGTTCTACACTACTCATACACACTTCCTACCATTGCCATCAACTAGCAAGGTGGAACACAAAAAGGGGAACAAGCCCCAGTACCAAGAGGTTACCTTTCTTTCTTTCTTTTTACTAAGCTCCGCAGACTCCACTTGCAGCGCTTAACAGGGAACGCCTACAAAGAGGACAGTTCCCCCCAATTAGAACTTCGAATCCACTCATGAATTTCAACGTACATTTGTAAACCACAACACTTACCTCAATCCACTTGATCCAGGACCAAGGGCAATCCACTGTTTCACTGTTCCAAGTCTATGTCCACGTACGGCAACCTGTACAACCATGCACGACCGTCAGTTTCAGTCACAATACGTCGAAACGCAAAAACGTCAAATTTCCTCCTCTCTCCCCCTAAGGTTCGGCCATGCAAGGGTTAATTTAGGTTTTATTTTTCTAAATTTTCTTTCTCATTTTATTTCACTTACTTAGGTTACCCAAAGGCTAGTTCAATCGCCGTTTTACGGTTTTACGACTTTTTCGCAACGTTTTGCGAATTATTACACTTTAGGCACATTTTGCCACTTTCAACACTTATCATTTTTACATTGATTCTTCCACATGCCAATCACCACACAACCCATCTAATAACTTTTCCATCACACAACACAACACCAAAGTGTTCTAACACATCCATTTGCTCAATTGTACATAAATGGCCTAATCTTGGTTAGTCCAAACCAAGGATTTCCACTCAATTCCTATGGCCCACAACTCACATAATCACTTCCTAACATCATATAATCACACTACAATTCACTATACCACACATTAACACAAAACTCAAAAATTCCATTTCATGCATCAATTTTTCCCTAAGTTAAAAATCCATTTTTTTCGCTTAAAATTTTCATTGCATTTCTAGCATTAATACATCATTCTAAGACATTATCATCTAATAGACATTTTCCATTTGAGCTCTCTAACACAACATATCACAAAATCCCTCTTTAGGGTCCATAATCCAAATTCAAAAATCAACCAATGAAATGTTGAAATAACTCACCCAATTGAACGGTATAAGGCTCCACCTAAGTATACTCCACCATTGGAGCATTTAAAATCAACATGATCACCCTTTTCTTCTTGCAAACCGTGGCCTAAATGGGAATGGATCTCCTCACACACTCAATTTCAAGGCTAACCAAGGCTACCAATGGGTTTAGGAGGTGTTTTCCATCAAGATTCAACACAAACTTTGTTGGATTTGGTGGATTATTGCTTGGTTTAGGGGAGGGGGAAAAATCTGCACAAGAGGGAAGATAGGGGGGCTGTGTGCGCAAGGGAAGAGAGAGAAATGGTGAGGGTGAGGGTGATGAATAGTGGCTTTAAGTGATTTTTAAGTGGAAACGGGTCCCACGCGATTTAAAACTCACCCGAATTTCCCTCCGATCATCACTAAAATTCACAATTTAAAAACCTAATGAGAAATTATAATTTTTTTATCTTAACAAAATCCTTTAATTTCAATCATTCAGATAAACTTTGGAGCTTTCCGGTTGTTCGGAAAAACACTGCTTTAAGGTACAGCGCGCTCCGTTGACAAACTTCCACAAATTGACTTAAATCCCTCAAATATTATCAGAAATCATATTTCCTATTTCTATGGACCATTTAAATTCAATATTTGAAACCTAGAGCTCAAAATTCCACTGGCACGTTTTACGGTGCAATCTGACTGCGGTATTTTTACCCGCGAAAAACACTATTCACTGATTTTTCTGAAACTTGCCTATCCACTCAATTTTTCGTTCTGAATCCATTTCCAGGCTTATTTTTATCATCTGAGACCTCCTGCTCAATTTTTACCTTCCTAGGGTTGCGTGTTGGCTAATTACTGTTTTGCCCTTTCTTTGTATTTTGGTCTATTCTTTGGGATTTTCACTAATCCTTCACTTAATTTCTCACTTAACACTTTAATTACTTATTTTAGAATTGTGAGGTGTTATAATCACCCCACCTTTTAGAATTTTGTCCGCAAAATTAATCCATACCTGTCCACTAACTCAGGATATAGTCGGAGAATCTCCTCCTCCCGCTCCCAAGTAGCTTCCTCAGGTGTACGCCCTTCCCACAGAATCTTTAACATCGGTATCACTTTGCTTCTGAGCTTCTTTTCACTGCGGTCAAGGACCTCAATAGGACCTATGGGCATCTTTAAGTTCTCTTTAATTTCAATCTCGTCCGGTATCACCACATGTGATTCATCCGGAATGTAACGCCGCAGCTGTGATACATGAAAAACATCGTGCAGATTTGACAACTGTGGGGGCAAGGCAAGCTGATAGGCCACTGGTCCAACTCTTTTCATTACTTGATACGGCCCAATAAAACGGGGACTCAGCTTCCTCACGCCCAGTGCACGCCCAACACCAGTAACTGGATAACCGTACAAACACATGATCACCTTCATCAAATTCCAGCGGTCTGTGTCTATTATCATAATAACTTTTCTGCCGATTCTGTGCCTGTTTAAGCTTTTCCCTGATCATTTCTATCTGTGCCGTAGTTTCTTGCACAAAATCCGGCCCAAATCTCTCTTTATCACCAACCTCTGTCCAACAAGTAGGAGTGCGACATCTCCGCCCATACAATGCCTCATATGGTGCCATACCCAAACTGGAGTGAAAGCTATTATTATACGAAAATTCCACCAGTGATAAATATCTATCCCAAGCAGTACCCTGCTCAAGTGAGCAAGCTCTCAACATATCCTCTAATGTCTGTATGGTCCTCTCAGTCTGACCATCAGTCTGCGGGTGATACGCAGTGCTCAGCCGAAGCTGAGTGCAAAAAGCCTGCTGTAAGGCTCCCCAAAAACGAGAAGTAAATTTCGGATCCTGATCGCTAACAATGCTAACCGGTACTCCATGGAGTCTTACAATCTCTTTCACATATAACTTTGCTAATTTCTCCGTAGAGAAGTCCACTCGCACTGGCAGAAAATGTGCAGACTTCGTGAGCCTATCCACTATTACCCAAATTGAATCGTGTCCGGCCTGAGTCCGAGGCAAACCAACAACAAAATCCATCGAGATGCTCTCCCACTTCCACTCTGGTATATCCAACGGCTGAAGTAACCCTGCTGGTTTCTGATGTTCTATCTTAACTTTCTGACAAATCAAACACCTTGATACATACTCGGCTACATCCTTTTTCATCCCCGGCCACCAGAACTTGGTTTTCAAGTCTTGATACATCTTTGTGGCACCCGGGTGTACAGCATACTGACCCTTATGGGCCTCAGTCATTACTTCTTCGGCTAATTCTTTAGGCACAACTATCCTGCCCTGGTACATTAACAATCCTTGTTCATTTAATGCTATACCATTCTGTCCTTTCAGATACTTGCTGCTATCATTTAGAATCTGTTTCTCTCTAATCCTCCCATACAATTCATTCTCAACCTGTAACCCTCTGAATTCTTCAACACTTCCTATGAAAACATCCACCAATTTCAAGTCACGGAACTGTTCTATTAAATCATGATCCCACAGCATTAACTGGGACACACTTACAGGCTTTCTACTCAATGCATCTGCTACCACATTAGCTTTTCCCGGATGGTATTTCAACTCAAAGTCATAATCCTTTAAAAATTCAACCCATCTCCGCTGTCTCATATTCAATTCTTTCTGATCAAACAAATACTTTAGGCTCTTGTGATCACTGAACACAGCAAATTTCATCCCATACAGAAAATGCCTCTAGATTTTTAAGGCAAACACTATTGCAGCAAGCTCCAAATCGTGCGTCGGATAATTCTCTTCATGCGGCTTTAACTGTCTTGAAGCATAAGCAACCACTCTTTTCTCTTGCATTAGTACACACCCCAAACCTCTCTTGGACGCATCACAGTATAATTCAAATTCACCCTCCGGGTCGAGGAGTGTCAACATTGGAGCCGTAGTCAACTTCTCTTTAAGTTTCAAAAAACATTTTTCACATTCCTGAGTCCACACAAACGGAGTATCTTTTCGTGTTAATCGGGTCAATGGTAGCACCATTGTGGAAAACCCCTCAATAAATCGTCGATAATACCCAGCCAGACCCAGAAAGCTTCGAATCTCTGTAACAGTTTTCGGTCGTTCCCAGTCCATAACGGCCTCAATCTTATTCGGGTCCACAGCAACTCTGATATGCGATCAGCATATAAGGAATTGTAAGATAAAAAGAGGAAGAATGTTACTTAATCTGATGCAAGAAAAGGGCAAAATCACTGTTAATTTGTCAAATATCTTAATCTGAAGTTATATACTGATTTTATGTTGATTTCATAGGAGAAATGCACAAATTAGAGCTGAAAAGGACAAAGTGGAACTAAAGGCCCACGCTACGAGCGTGGGAATGGCGCTTGCAGCATCAGAGGATCGCGCAAATGTTGAATTCAGATTTTAAATTCGAAATTTGAATTCAAATTTATTTTAATTAAATCTTTCCGTTAAACGTTTCTGTAATAAATTCATACTTTAATATTTCCGTTATAACGTTTATGTAATAAATTGTAAGGTTTCCGTTATACGTTTCGTCAGAAGGACAATCTTGTAATTTCACGCTCACAGCAGAAAAGAAGAAGAAAGTGACTCAATCAATGCATAAAAGAAGACCTAAAATCCCACGCTCACAGCGCGGGAATGACGCTCAGAGCGTGGGAAGAAGAAAATTGGCAGAAGGTCCCGCGCTGAGAGCGCGAGATCCGCGCCATCAGCGTGGGAGGCGCAAAAGGATGGAAATTCAAATTTCACATTTTAGGTCAAAGTCTCTTATAAAAAGAGACTCAACCCTTGAAGAAGAGATCATCAGAACACACCACAAGACCTAGATCCGGCTGAAGGAAGAGGGCGTTCTTCGTGTTCGTCATTCCGTTCTTGTATTCTTCTTCTTCTATTTTCAGTTCATGTTGAAATCAGATCAGCGATCATGATGTTGATTGGCTAGATCTATTTCTGTAGTCAGGGGCATGATCCCTTTGTAAACAATTGTTACAAGGATTGAATCATTCTATGTATTGAATTAATATATTTCATCTTTTATCTTGAGCGTATTGATATTATTTCTATTAGATCTGATCAACCTAATAGGGAATGATATTCTGGGGATCAGGATTCACAATAGGGATATTGGAATACTGATCCTGAAAGGAGATAAAGATGACTCTCCATGCATGTTCTAGGGATAGACTTGTATGGATTGCAGTCGTGGGATTTATCTTCATAATGCTTATTTTCAGGCGGGATTACTAAGGGATTAGGGTTCCAACTGAAGTAAAGGGTTAGATCGCCAAGGGATTGGGATCTAACTAATTATTTCTAAAAAGATGATAATTTGTCTGAGTTGTTAATTTCGATAGGTATTATGAATCAATCCGAAGTAAAATTGGGAACAATTGGTAAATGTACCCTGGCTACAGTCTTCTTTCGTACTTCTTCTACAAAAACATTTTCTTTATTTATTTTAAGTCTTTTTCATAAAAACCTAAAAACACGTCTTTACATTTTTAATTATTTACCATAGTGTGGAAACACCAATTGATTTATCTAACTTAAGAGGACTGGTTATTGTGGTACTTGTCTTACAATCCCTGTGGAGACGATACTTACTTACCACTTTTATTACTTGTGCGATCGGTACACTTGCCGGAGAGCAACAAGTTTTTGGCGCCGTTGCCGGGGATTGTGATTTCAATATTACAAATAACCGTAGATTCTTGAGATTAGATTCCTAATTTTTATTCTTTTTATCTTGTTTTGTGTTGTTCAGGTGCTACTAATAATTTTCTCTGATTTTTATGCGAGGTAGACTTCCGCCTAAAGACTTTGTAATAGATTCTGAAATTACAAGGACAGAAAAGCAACTAAGGAAGGCTGCTAGACAGATCATTTGGGAAGATTTGAAGCACATACCTTTACAACCAATTCAAGAGATGGCAGAAAACAACAATGTTGGTCATGGACGAGGAGGAAATGCCAACAATCAACCTCCAAGACTGTTGAATACAATTCTGACTCCAGTATTCAATAGGGCCAATTCAAGCATAGTCAGGCCAAATGTGGAGGCCAATAATTTTGAACTCAAGCCATCATTAATTTCTTTGGTGGAAAGGGTTCAATTTTCTGGTGCTGATGATGAAGATCCACATGAGTTTATAGACCGATTCTTGATGGTCTGTGATACAACCAAACACAATGGAGTATCTACAGATGCTATCAGGCTTCGGTTGTTCCCTTTCGCTGTTAAGGGAAAAGCATTGAGGTGGATCGAACGACAGCCAGCAAACAGCATCCTTACATGGGAAGATCTGTCCAGCAAATTCTTTGATCATTTCTTCTCCATGGAAAAATATAATCAGCTGGTGAATGAAATCACAAACTTTCGCCAGTTGGAAGGAGAATCACTATGTGCAACATGGAACAGATTCCAGGAACTAAACAGGAAATGTGCACATTACGAAGGAGATGATGACAGAAAAGTGGTGATATTTTTTAATGGAATCACCCCTGAAACAAGGATGATAATAAATAGCGCCGCTGGAGGTTCTATTCGGGAGAGCACATCTGAGCAGGCTATTGAGTTGATCAAAAAGCTTGCAAGAAATGAAAATGAAAGTGTGCTAGTTCCCACACAAAGGGCAGTAACAAAACCAGCAGATAGTGATGTAATATAATTATCTAAAAAGTTTGACAGTTTAAGTGCAAAATTTGACAAGCTTCAAGTGTCAAAGGTTCAAACAACTCCACTGATTTGTGACCAATGCCAAGAAAGTCATGAATCCAGTGAGTGTCCGAATTCATCATCCGAAGATTCACTTCAACAATTACAGGTGAATGGGATCTGGTACGATCAGCGTCCTCAACAACAACAACAAAACTTCCAGCGAAATCAGAATTTCTCTGGTGGTGGTAACAACAATTTTCAGCGGAGGACTCAAGGAGGTGGCATGGATTTCAAATCTAATAATAATAATTATGCTCAACCTTCACAGAATCAACAAAGTGAGCCTGCTGAGTGGGAAAAAGCTTTTGCTCAGATGGCTAAGGCTTCTAATGAGATGGCTCAACACACTAATGCTTTTATGGAGGAGACTACAGCTAACAACAAGAACACAAATGCTTCTATTAGGAACCTGGAGAATCAGATAGGCCAGCTGGCAAAGCAATTTTCAGAAAGAATTCCAGGTACATTTCCAAGTAATACAATTATCAATCCAAAAGAGGATTGCATGTATATTACAACGAGAAGCGGGAAAGTAGTGGCAACCCCAGAAAAGCCGAACACAAAGCTGGAAGCTAAGAAGAAGCTTAAGGAGGTTAAGGAGCCAGAAAATGAAATTGAAAAACCCGTGGAAGAAGAAAAGCCGGTTGAGAAGAAGAAGTTTGAGTTGAGCCATGAGTATGTGATGGCTCAAGCACCTTACCCAGAAAGGTTCAAGAAAGAAGCCTATAATAAGCATTATGACAGGTTTTTGGATATCTTCAAAAAGCTGCACATCAATATTCCTTTTGCTGAAGCCCTAGCAAATATGACTGGATATGCAAAGTTTATGAAGGACTTGTTGTCAAGGAAGCACAAACTGCAGGAATGCCAAACGGTGACACTCACTGAGGAGTGTAGTGCTATTATTACCAAGAAGGTCCCGCCTAAGCGTAATGATCCAGGGAGCTTCAATATCCCTATTGAAATTGGGAACACAAAAATCAGTCGGGCATTGTGTGATCTTGGGGCTAGCATTAATCTGATGCCCCTTTCTGTTTGCAATTCCTTAGGGATTACCGAGTTGAAGCCTACTCAAGCATCTTTACAACTTGCTGATAAGTCCTCAAGGAAGCCGAGTGGAATAATAGAAGATGTTCTTGTGAAGGTGGACAAGTTCATTTTTCCTGCTGATTTTGTGGTGTTGGATATGGAAGGAGGAGCTGCAATGCCTCTTTTGTTGGGTAGACCTTTCTTAGCTACATCCCGTGCATTGATTGATGTTGAAAACGGGAAGCTTGAGCTAAGGATGAATGATGAGACCGTTACCATCAATGTCTTTAATTCTTTAAAACAGTCTTCTCACAAAGATGATTGTTTTAAAATTTCAAAGGAAAAACAAAGTGTGGCGGTTAAGGTTCCTAAAAAAACAAATGATGTCAAGAAAGATGGTGTCATGAAGGTGGAATCGAAGGAGTCTCCTAAAACTCTAAAAGAAATCTTCTTTTGTAACAAGGTAGTGACTGAAGTATTAAAGGAACAAGAGACTGATTCAAAAGATAAAGATCCATCTTCCCATACCAACAAAATTCTTAATGAGAAGGATGACAAACATGGGAAAAAAACTCAAGAAAGGAGGCATCCTACAATGAAGAAGGTACTGAGAAAGGAAGTGATCAAACTCTTTGATAAAAGTTGGAAGAGACATCGGAAGCTGAAGATCAATAAGAGACACCGAGATTCTATTTCTCGGAAGAATCAAAGCTTCAAAGAGTTTCTAACATGGCTCCATGGTTTGGGCCAAATCTGGGAATGGTGGCTCCAAACACCAAGGCAGCCAATACCACCAGATCCTCCATTTGCTGAGTCATCCCACACTGCTGAGGGGGATGACATGGAGGTTTGAATTTTTCTCCTTGCTGACGGAGATTTTGTACATTAGTTTATTTTTCTGTTTTGTATTTTAGTTAGTATATTTTTCTCTGATGTTTTAATGTGCGCATTATAGTCTCTTCTATATGCCACTGTTTGTTCCATTGTGCAGGTTTTCCTTCTTGTGGTTTAATTATTGCTGAGGACAACAATGCTCTAAATCTGGGAATGGTGGGCTTGCGCCTTAGAACTGCAATTCTTCTATCAGGGGAGATATCCTAACTCTTTTCATTTTCTTAGTTATTTTTTTTTATAGTTATTTGGTGTGCCATTAAAAAAAAATAAAAAAAAAAATAAAAATAAAAAAATGTGTGTTTTGAACAAATCCCAGGTTTAAATGTGCTCATCTTGTTAATGTACATGATTAAATTCTTGGAATATATTGTATGACTTTCTGGCATAACATTGCATAGGCATAATTAGATTGCATGATTACTCGTTTGTCTGAGTTAATATTGTGAAATTCTGATAATGTCTGAGGTCAATTTTCTTGAGTCTGCATTGATACCATAGCTGTGAGGTTTTGAGCCTAAACACTGAAATTTTTGTTGAGAGGTCTCACTGTTGTAATACTCTAGAACTTGATTTGTTTCTCTATTATGCATGCATTGATTGATATGATAAAGGCATTTTGTTCTTAATTGCTATTGGCCAAAATAACTCACCTCTATGAGATTTTCCCTTGCTAGCCCTTTGAGCCTGAACTTAATTCTTGATAAATGACCTGTGGCCTGATTGATGGCTTAGCCTATATCCATTTTTCGTGACTTACCTTGATTGAGATTGAATCATTGAATGTGTTGAAAATAAAATAAAGAAATTGAGGTAAGCTCCACAAAGGTCAAGTGATTAAGGGATAAAAAAATAAAAAAAAAAAAAAAAAAAAAAAAAAAAAAAAAAGGTGGGCTGAAAGGAATTAATTCCCGAAATTCTGTGGGAATGTTAGTGGAGCAAAAATCATTGAATTGAATGTGTTAAAGTGAAATAATATCAGTTTTCAATCTCATTGTTGTTTGAGCTACTATCCATATATTTCCTACCCTGTTACCCCGGCCAAGTTAAAACCTGTGAAGTCCTTTTGATCAATTAATGCATGTGTGTGATTCTTCATTTTTAAGAATTTTTCAGAATATGATCAAGCCTATGGTAGTGTTATAGCTTTGAGTGATTGAGTGCTCATTATACCCTTAAACACTGAGTGTTGAGTGAATATTATTTATCTGTGTGAGGGGTAACCAATGTAGACTTGTATCTCTAAGAAGCTGATGACATTATTGGGAGTTTATGATGTTGAGTCAGGCATGCATGGCATATTGTGTTTGAGAGTGTCTCTGGAATGTTATGTTGGATTAATTAAATATGTCCTGGACTGAGTCTTTTACATTGCTGGGGACAGCAACGTTTAAATCTGGGAATTATTTGATATGCGATCAGCATATAAGGAATTGTAAGATAAAAAGAGGAAAAATGTTACTTAATCTGATGCAAGAAAAGGGCAAAATCACTGTTAATTTGTCAAATATCTTAATCTGAAGTTATATACTGATTTTATGTTGATTTCATAGGAGAAATGCACAAATTAGAGCTGAAAAGGACAAAGTGGAACTAAAGGCCCACGCTACGAGCGTGGGAATGGCGCTTGCAGCATCAGAGGATCGCGCAAATGTTGAATTCAGATTTTAAATTCGAAATTTGAATTCAAATTTATTTTAATTAAATCTTTCCGTTATAACGTTTATGTAATAAATTGTAAGGTTTCCGTTATACGTTTCGTCAGAAGGACAATCTTGTAATTTCACGCTCACAGCAGAAAAGAAGAAGAAAGTGACTCAATCAATGCATAAAAGAAGACCTAAAATCCCACGCTCACAGCGCGGGAATGGCGCTCAGAGCGTGGGAAGAAGAAAATTGGCAGAAGGTCCCGCGCTGAGAGCGCGAGATCCGCGCCATCAGCGTGGGAGGCGCGAAAGGATGGAAATTCAAATTTCACATTTTAGGTCAAAGTCTCTTATAAAAAGAGACTCAACCCTTGAAGAAGAGAACATCAGAACACACCACAAGACCTAGATCCGGCTGAAGGAAGAGGGCGTTCTTCGTGTTCGTCATTCCGTTCTTGTATTCTTCTTCTTCTATTTTCAGTTCATGTTGAAATCAGATCAGCGATCATGATGTTGATTGGCTAGATCTATTTCTGTAGTCAGGGGCATGATCCCTTTGTAAACAATTGCTACAAGGATTGAATCATTCTATGTATTGAATTAATATATTTCATCTTTTATCTTGAGCGTATTGATATTATTTCTATTAGATCTGATCAACCTAATAGGAAATGATATTCTGGGGATCAGGATTCACAATAGGGATATTGGAATACTGATCCTGAAAGGAGATAAAGATGACTCTCCATGCATGTTCTAGGGATAGACTTGTATGGATTGCAGTCGTGGGATTTATCTACATAATGCTTATTTTCATGCGGGATTACTAAGGGATTAGGGTTCCAATTGAAGTAAAGGGTTAGATCGCCAAGGGATTGGGATCTAACTAATCATTTCTAAAAGATGATAATTTGTCTGAGTTGTTAATTTCAATAGATATTATGAATCAATCCGAAGTAAAATTGGGAACAATTGGTGAATGTACCCTAGCTACAGTCTTCTTCATCACTTTTTCTACAAAAACATTTTCTGCATTTATTTTAAGTCTTTTTCATAAAAACCCTAAAAACAAGTCTTTACATTTTGAGTTACCATAGTGTGGAAACACCAATTGATTTATCTAACTTAAGAGGACTGGTTATAGTAGTAATTGTTTATCAATCCCTGTGGAGACGATACTTACTTATCACTTTATTACTTGGAACGATCGGTATACTTGCCGATATCGCAACACTGAGTTAAAGTTATAAATAGATTGGTGTTATATGTGTATTAGTATGTGTGAAAAAAAATCAAGTGAGAAAAAGAAGAGAGCCACAGCACTGTTGAAAGGAAAAAGTGTAGAAAGTCTTTGTGACTTTGAGTGTTGTTTTTTGAATAAGAAAGTGTTATTCAGTCTCCATTAATTTGTATTTTACTATTATATTTCCAACATGACTCTTAACCTTTCAAAACTCATGAAATAAATACTAACCTCATGACTCATAAACTATCCATAACTGACAATTTAAACCCATTAAAATAGCATTTAACGTATACTTAACAGAAGTGTACTGATTCTGAAATTTGTTTCATTTTCATTTTCATTTTGTTTTTTGTTTTCTTCATTCCGCTTGGTGGTATTAATGATAGAAATTATCATGGATAAACAACACTTGAGGGAGTGATTTTCCGCAATGTATGCAATTTATGATGGACAGTGTTGCCATCTAGGGTATATTATATCTAGTTTGGACTTGAGGCTATATATTTCTAGCTTAATCAGGCAAGTGTTCCCTTAGGATTGTTTGACTTAAAAGCCCAACCCCTGCTGCCTACAGTTGCTGCAGCCCCTTGCTGCTTGATGCAACTTAATTTAAGAAACAATAGGGAAATAATAGGTCAAGCTTTTCGTATAAATGTGTAATGTCATTCACTGATCCTACATATTTGGGCTCTTTAGAGAAGCACTTTGCTTGGAGAGTTTTTCTTTTTCGCTAACTTATTCCTTCTTATCTAACTATGTATCAAGATTTTGTTTAGTACTTTGGAATTCTAATGAAAAGCCAGGAAACCGATTTGATATCTTAATAAGCCCAAAACATACATACTTCTCGTAAATAAGTTAAATATACATATTGCCTGAATTTTCTTTGCATTAGAATATCTCCACTTTGTTGTCAAGCTGTTTGGAGGGAGGAATCACACAAGTTGACATGAACAGTCATATAGAAATTATTTTATGACCTTCAGGTATCTATAATAACAAGTTACAGGAGTCTCTGTAAATTTATTTGTGTATAGTTCAATTAAAACAGTATAACTTTATTGAACATCTTCTCTATTCAATGCTGCATTAGAGTCTAACCTTTGTAGTCTATGTTGGTTTAAACTTTATTTAATTAAAGAAAAATAGAAAATGAAGAGTCGTTTGGTGAAGGGGTGTGTCCTTAGGAATTTGTTAGTGGACATTAATGAGTTTAGAGTTTCTATGAAGTAGTCTTTATTGTGTTTAGTTTTCCTAAGTTGGTTATTAGTCTTTTGTTAATGCTTTTAAATAGCACCATGTAAACCATTGTAAAGTGGCTTGGCATATACAGTAATTCAGAAGAGATATATTCAGAGAATTGTTTGTGTGTTTGAGTGTTTGTGAGAAACACCATTAGAGGACCTGTGAATTACAAATTGGTATCAGAGCTCAAGCCAATTGAAAATATGAGTAATAGTCTGCCAGTGCCCCGCCTGACAAAGGTGAACTATGAAAACTGGAGTATCCAAATGAAGGCCCTTCTACGAGCTTATGACAGTTGGGGGTTGGTGCAAAATGGGTTCGTAGAACCTGATACAACGGAAGGATATTCAGCAAATCAACTCAAGCAATTGAGTGTGTTGAGATCAAAGGATGCAGCGGCACTATTTATGATGTTTCAAGCTGTTGAAGGAAGTGGTGGTCTTGAAAAAATTGGAGATGCGACGACGGCAAAGGAAGCCTGGGATATATTGGAGACAACTTACAAAGGCGCGGACCGTGTAAAGCAGGTCCTTATATAGAGTTGGAGGGGATGAAGATGAAGGAAACCGAAGGAGTGTCGGACTTCATCATCCGGGTTCAAACCGTGGTGAACCAGTTGAAATGAAATGGAGAGGTGCTGACCGACTCCAGAGTCGTTGAAAAAATTCTGAGGTCGTTGACAGACGACTTTGAGAACGTAGTATGTGCAATTGAGGAATCTAAGGACTTAGCTACGCTCTCTGTTGAAGAGCTAGCAGGTTCTCTTGAGGCACATGAACAGCGCAAGAAAAAGAAGAAAGAAGAGACACTGGAGCAAGCACTTCAGTCAAAAGCAAATATCAAGGATGAAAAGGCACTCTACTCTCAGAATGTACGAGGTAGAGGTCGTGGTCGTGGACGTGGACGTGGAAATGGCCGAGGAGGTCGTGGCCGAGGTCAGGAAGTGAAACATGAAGAAAGAGCTGAGACGAGTCAGCAAAATTGTAGAGGTAGAGGACGTGGTCGAGGTGGAAGAGGCCAATGGACAAACCAATCAAACGTGGAATGTTACAAATGTGGAAAGTATGGACATTATTCAAGAGATTGCAACTCGGACAAGTGTTATAACTGTGGCCGAGTTGGGCATTTCGCTAAGGACTGCCGAGATGAAAGAAGAATTGATGAGGCTTCAAACTTCACTGCAGAAGGAGAAATGAAAGATGGAGTTCTGATGTTAGCACATGGTGAAACTAGCTCGAAGGTTGAGTCGGAGTGGTACCTGGATACTGGTGCCAGTAATCACATGTGTGGTTACAAACATTTGTTCAAAGAATTGAAAACGGTGGAAGCTGGACATGTCTCTTTTGGAGACGCGTCCAAAATTGATGTAAAAGGCCGAGGTACAATCTGTTTCTTGCAAAGAGATGGACGAATTGGTACAATTCGGGACGTATATTACGTGCCTGAGCTCAAAAGCAATATTCTGAGCATTGGACAATTGATGGAGAAAGGCTACTCGGTTCTAATGACAGACCAAGTTCTGTTGTTGAAAGACAAACAAGGGCGTCTGATAGCCCGAGTTCAGATGGAGAAAAATAGAATGTACAAGCTGAGTCTGAGGAGTATGGAGGTCGGCTGTCTGCAAGCCGAGGTAGAAGATAAAATGTCATTGTGGCATCGACGGTTTGGACACCTTCATTATGGTGGTCTGACCGAGATGATGAAGAAAAATATGGTGGTGGGACTGCCAAAGATTAACTCTGAAGGAAATTTTTGTGAAGACTGCATATTGGGAAAACATGTGAGGAGCCCATTCCAAAGGATGGCGAGATACCGAACTAGGCAGCCTCTGGAATTAATTCATACCGACCTATGTGGACCAATTACTCAAGGGTCATTCAGTGGCAAGAAGTATTTTGTCACGTTTATTGATGATTTTAGTCGAAAGACTTGGGTGTATTTTCTGAAGGAAAAATCCGAGGTGCTAGAGGCATTTAGGAACTTTAAAGTGATGATAGAAAATGGTACTGGGAGGTACATCAAGTCGGTCTGTTCAGACCGAGGTGGGGAGTACGTGTCAACAGCTTTCAAAAAGTACTGTGAAGAACATGGGATAAGGCGGTTCCTGACTTTACCGTAATATATGGAGTAGCTGAAAGAAAGAACCGGACTATCCTGGATATGGTCCGATCTATGTTAAAAACGAAAAACATGCCAAAAGAGTTCTGGGGAGAAGCTGTACAATGTGCAGTGTATGTGCAGAACAGATGTGCACATTCAAATTTGAATGACAAGACTCCGCAAGAAGCATGGAGCGGATTGAAGCCCTCAGTGGGTCATTTTAGAGTCTTTGGGAGTGTTGCTTATGCACACATACCGGATCAGTTGAGGACAAAACTAGATGATAAGAGTAAGAAGTTTGTGTTTATTGGTTATGATGAGAAGACGAAGGGATACAAGTTGTTGGATCCCGTTAGTAAAAAGGTGCTGGTTAGCCGAGATGTGAAAGTGAATGAAGAAGATGCATGGGACTGGAACAGTCCATCAGGGGATAATGTGGAACCCGGAAATAGATCAATTGAGGTCAAACAACCTTCGAACGGGAATGAAGGACTGTAGAGATATTAAAGTTTAAGGGGGAGTTTTGTTGGTTTAAACTTTATTTAATTAAAGAAAAATAGAAAATGAAGAGTCGTTTGGTGAAGGGGTGTGTCCTTAGGAATTTGTTAGTGGACATTAATGAGTTTAGAGTTTCTATGAAGTAGTCTTTATTGTGTTTAGTTTTCCTAAGTTGGTTATTAGTCTTTTGTTAATGCTTTTAAATAGCACCATGTAAACCATTGTAAAGTGGCTTGGCATATACAGTAATTCAGAAGAGATATATTCAGAGAATTGTTTGTGTGTTTGAGTGTTTGTGAGAAACACCATTAGAGGACCTGTGAATTACAGTCTAACCTTTGTAGTAATGACTTGACATTTCCAGTTTTCCACTATTTCAAATGGATTTATTGCAGACATCCTGATTTTCAAATTTCCCAAAACTAATCTAATTTCAACAACACTATTATTCTGGAGTGGGGATATTCTAACTACCAAAAATTCTTACTACTAACTTACTACCCATCACATCACCATTGGATCAAAGAGAGAGTGTTAAAAAGTTTTTGAAGAAGGAGAAAATGTTAATCTAATGGTGATTAGATAGGTAATAAGTTGGTAGTAGAAAATTTTGGTAGTGAGAATATCCCTCCTCAATATTCACTGCTATTATTATACCGTTCCCCATGTTTTATTGACTTTCCTTATGTATTGTAATTTGAAGATTTAATTTTCGAAGGGAAAATGCATGTGATTGGAAAATGCTTTTATTATATAGCAGTGGTAAGAAACTTTATATTTACAGCATAATCTTTTGCAGTACTTCAAATATATGGGGATGCTAACTGTTGAGGAATCATATGATAAAATGGAGGTTCTTCTAAACCATATGATTCACCCCGTTAATATCCTACTGATATTAGCCACCTTAGAAGGTGACAAGCCAAAAATGGAGGAACTGTTGAGAGCTGGAGCAAAATATGATGTAAAAGATGCAGACGGACGGACAGCACTGGATAGAGCTAATGATGAAGTTAAAGATTCCATTATATTCTAGTTCAGCTACAAGTTGTTTACATTATGATAACTTTTGAACTATGTTAGTTTATATGCTTTGGATTGATCATAAGCATGAAATTTATCTCAATTATAGGTATATATGTGCACTTGTGACTAAACTTAGTCATACTAATTGAGGACAGGTAACATGTAACCCATAACGTAGTTACAACTATCCAGATATTGAGGACAATATTATATAGGAACTGAGTGGCCAATTTGCATACGAAACTCCCCTTTAAGTATGGCTCTTGCTGACACAGCAAACTCTTACGGTGTCAGTGTCACTTGCACAGTATATTATTGCTGGGTTATTGTAATTGTTCAAGTTCATGATCAATTTGTGCACAGGCTTTGGTGAAGTTGTGTCATGAAAATGCTCAAGATAGTAAACATGTTCCAGCTTAAAATGTTGATTTGTTGCTTTCCAGGATATACTAATTTAAAAGGAATAGAGTAAACGTTTCTCTGTTAATTTGGCATTGTGAGGGAATATAATATGTCACTTTTGCAAGGCTGTCACATAATGAAAAATCCCCACCTCGCGTGATTGGCGGAAATTTTTTTGGTGCTCCAATTCTCGTATAGTCCTTCCATTGGTTCCATGTACATGGTCCTTTCATTCAGAGGGTGGCTCTTGGACAAAAGTTTATTTTTCTTTTCTCCTTTTTCCTCTATCATCAATAGTTATTTGATTTTAATCCATCCGAATCACTGGTCCTTTCATTCAGGAATGACTTTTGGACAAAAATTTGTTTTTCTTTTCTTCTTTTTTCTCTTTCATCAATAATTGTCTTATTTTGATTAATCCGAATTACTGAATTAATAATGATTGAGAACCACCGAAATTCTTCTCGTGGTTCGCATGTTAGATGTAACACGATCTTTGTCTGAACCTGTTATGTGAACGGAAGATAGTGGAACACTGACTAGACATTGAATTATTGTTCGATCTAAATAATGAGTCATTCATGATTAAAGTTGATGCCACTTGCTTTTTTTCTACATCAATAATTTGCCTTCATAGTTGCAGAAACTGCACGCGTTATATTTGAATCACACGAAGTTATGCAAAGCATCTGTATTATGTCATGAATCAGAGAGTTTTGCATCGTACATACACGTATGTGTGATTCCGTTTCCCCGATAAGATTAAGCCAAAGATTATTCAACGATTCATCCATTGTTTTTTTCTTTAATCAATTTTTATAAAAGATATTGAAAAGTTAAATAAGATTAAGTTGTTAAATCAAAAGGAACTACACGAACATCATTAAATGCATCTTATTTAACTATTGTATAGCAATGATTTCATTCTTGCGAATCAGAGGTTTTATTTAGTCACTTGCTCAGTTTATATCCATTTTATTGCACTATATTATTGTTTCGTTTTCATTCTTTTGAAATATAAGCTTCATGCACTAACTTTATGTAAATTAGCTATCACTTATGTCCTATGGTTTTGGTTTTTAGCATTATTGTTAAGTTATTTTGTCAATTTTTAGTTTTTAGTGTAAAATCTTTACATTGTGCATTATGCATCATTTATATTTATATGATATATTTAAAATTATTTTTTATTATTTCTCTAAATCTTATGATTTGATTTGATATACTTTTCAAAAATTAATTGGATTCCATAATCCTGTTTGCGCTCATAATTCAAAAAATAGACTAGGAATACCAAATGGTAATAGCTCACTTGTTATATGGGAACTGAATAAGTGAGAATAAGAACATATATTTGATCCTTCCAGTATTATCTTAAAAAGAGTTTAAAATTTTAATGTTGAACTCATCTGAACAGAGACCAATTGTGAAAGGAACATTTCCAAAAAAAATAAAAAAATAGAGGAGTAGTGTGATTCACGCGGGAAGACACTTCTTTGTCCTTTTGTTTACTTTTACTTTATTCGATGACCCATCATGACTTTTAAGACGAATATTAAAGCATTTTGGAATAGAGCCCAATCGTGCATTGGACGGTGCCACAAAGGAGAAATAAATCAAGAATATTATTGTGAATATTTGATTATTTGAAATATGAAATTAATGTGAGAATATTTGATTATTCATTAACTATTTTCCCTTTTATTAAATTTAATTTATGCTTTAAAATTTTAGTTCTTTTAAATTAAGTATTATTTGAAACAATTAAATAGATACTTTTTTATTTCATCAATATTTCTTAAATTTTTATTAAATAAAACAAGAAAAAATATTAATAAAGTGAATGAATAACTTAATAAAATACAATCATTATTCATACATATCCTTGAAAAAAAGATTGTCCTCCATCATGGGTTCCCAATATGAGTAGTTCTCAATGGTGAGTTTCAACATATCACCATCACATGAAACAACACCATCTATCTCTGACCGCATTGAGCACTTGACTAAGAGCTCTGATACCACTGTTGAGTTACGGAGCCCCACACTTATTAGTTTGACCTTCACTAGGTCAACTTGCGGAAGCTTTGGTGAACAGTATATTGAAAAAAATAGAGATAGGGAAGAAGTAGAAAACACCAGATTTTAAATAAAAAACCTCTTCGATGTCAAGAGAAAAATCAAGGGACCAAGTACAAAAATCGTCCACTTGGAAATTTGGGTTACACAACAATTCACTCCGACTCAATAACCACAGGATTTCAACCTCTAAAAGGATGAATCTATTCAGAAGTTCCTCACACAGGTGTTTCTCTATCTATAAAGAAATAAGGATTCTACTCTACATGCTTTCTTCCTTCTTCAGCAGTGGTGTTGGGCTTCTTCCTCAGAGAATATTCGTCTCTGGCTTGCATTTTCTTCGTGTTTCACTCTCTCTGCATCTGCATCACTCGCTACTTCGTGCAGTAGCTATTGAGCATCTTTTATAATAAGAGATTAGGGATCCCCTCAATTGGGTCAAGTTCATCATGGGACACGGAACCAACAAATCTCCTCCTCCCTGGCCATGAGAGGGGATGTTTGAGCTCCCCTCAACCGGGATATGGGGCCGGGGTAGTCAACATGACACCTTCACAACAATCCTCAAACTTCCAATAAGGAACTGTCATGTCATCATGTTCGACCAGTTCAAGTTGGCATGCACTTTATCGAGCTGCAGGTACTTCTCTTCTACCACATCTCAGATCCACTGGTATCGTACATCTATATGCTTTGACCGTGCATGAGATGTTGAGTTCTTCGCTAAGTGTATATAACTCTAGTTATCACCTTTTGGCACGTACTTCTCCTGGCTATGCCCAAGCTCTTGTAGGAAACACTTTATCCGCACTAGCTCCTAGCATGCTTCAGTTGCAACAATGTAATCAGCCTCAGTAGTGGACATGGTGACACGCTTTTGGAGTTTAAACTGACAAGAAATAGTTTCCCTTGCAAAAATGGTCAGGTAAATGTGGTTGACTTCCTCGAGTCATCATCTTCACCCAGGTCGTCATTCGAGTAAGCTTCTAATTCAGGTTTTCCTCTCCCAAAGCACAAACACTCGTTAATTCAGTCTTTGATGTACTTGAATATCAATCGGATCACGTCTCAATGCTCCTTCCCGAATTCCACAAAAACTGGCTTACGAGTCCTACTACATGAGCAAGGTCGGACCTTGTGCATATCATGGCATACATGAGATGGCCTATAGCAAATTGGTATGGGACCTTTGACAGCTCGTCTCTTTTTTCATCACTGGTCGGACCTTGCTTCTGATTCCACTTGAAGTGTCCAATTGTTGCGATCATGGCAAGTATATTGATCGTACAAGTAATAAAGTGTGTTAGTAGGGTGTCGTTCCCATGAAGATTGATTTATCAAGCACTAATTTCACTATGGAATCAAAGTTGGATAACATGTAAAGAGTTTTTGTTAATATGATTAAAATATAAAAGCATAACCTATGACCACCAAATAACTATCTAGAACAGAATCAAAAGCTCAGGATAAAGAACAGAGTGAAACTAATAATGCAAAAACGTAGCTAAGGTTTCGACTTCCCCAATTTCCTCTTGATCAATCTACCCTTTCCTTCAATCAATATTGAAACCCATGTTGTTGACAATTCTTCACATACTAATTAAAACTCAATCCCTTGATATTTCAATCCTTTCACCTATTAAGAATCCTAACCCCTTAGTGGTCCCGCTTAGGGCAAGAATTAAGAACGATTAACAAAAGAGTCATAGGTTTCATTAGTCTATCCCTAGATCAAACAAAACCTAGTAATTAATCAAATCTGAATTTCACACCAACATCCCTATTGTCATGCAAAATTCAAGTATCCTTCTATGATTGATCAATTCACAAAAGAATAATGATGAAACGCGAAATGATTGCTCAACATGAAAGATTGAACATTAAATTGAAAGAAAAAGAGTAAATAACAACAAGAATCCATTGGTTCCACTAATCCTAACTATAAGAAAACCTAGCTTGAAATAATCAGAAAAACTAAGACAATAGATGAAAAACCAGAAAAATCCATAAAAGAAACTCAATTGTCAATATCCACAGTGAGGCTTTGACCATTCCTTCGCCTCTTCCTCCAAGAACAGAGCTTTATTCCTTCCCAAATCGCAGAAAAAACTCAATACTCTTGCTCTCATTCATTGTAATTTTATAAAATAGATCCATGGGCTTTTCTTTACAAAATACATGTTACACCCAACTAGCGAGCTGAACACTAAAAATAGCATCTTGCTCGCTAGGTTGCTAACTTCAGGGAGCAACATAGTGAGGTAAATAGCTTGCTCACTGCAGCGAGCAAGCCAGCGAGGAGACTTTAAATTCAGCTTGTTTCATGGTTTGCTCGCTGAGCCTGCTCGTTGTGGTGAGCAACTCAGGGAGATGCAACGTGGAGTACATTCCTTTGATTTCGCCTAGCTTCCTCCGGCTTCCTTCATCCATTAATGCTTTGATTTAACAATTTTAAGCTGAAACTAATAAATTATTCAGTCAGTACTTACTAAGCACAAAAACTAGATTTAATCATGTCTTTGATCATATTAAACATTATTTAGCATATTTTCTTGTCCTAAAGACATTGTGTAATTTACACTTAACAAATCATTCCCAGATTTAATCATTGTTGTCCTCGACAATGGACTAATTTAAGAACATGGGAGATGCAAAAGTATGAATGTGCTCAATGAATTATCAGTAAGAGAACTGAACAGTGACTAAATCCATAAGTGATCAGTCTTAACAATAACAATAAAAACTCTAAGAACAACCATTCAATCAAGTAGTTTCCAAAAGCAAATAAGTCAGAAAACCACAGCAAGAGATCTATCAATAAAGCATAGAGAATTGAATCTATACACACCCCTCACTAGAATTATTAATCCACTCATCACTCAAGTGTCTAAGGGATAAGTGTATCACTCAAACCTTCACTGAATCAATACCACCATAGGCTTGGTTATATTCCCATTATCCACGATCAAGTAACATGCACAAAAGATCAAGAAATCTTTACTCAGGATGTAATGGAGCCTGACTAGGGAAGGATAAACAAGGAGAAATATGGCTAAACAACTAGAAAATAGATAAAGCAAGGTATAAGCAAAAACACCTTTTTTAGGATACAACCTCCATACTTTCTTCTTTATTTCTTTTTTAGTATTTTCTTTTCAGCCCCAAAAATTTTTGTAAATTTTTTTATATATTTTTTTAGTACTTTTATTTGCACATAACTTAAAAGTGCAACACAATTTTTTTTTATTCACCATTTTCCAACCTTTGTTTTCACACATGATAGAATAATTATGCTCACACCTTACCATGATAAAACTAAAATCAATCCTAATATAGGTGGAGAAGTATGTGAAATGGCTAATCAAGACGATAGGTAATTCAAAAGGAAAAAAAAAGGTCTAGGCTCAAAGGGGCTAAACAAAGGATAGCATAATAGGTGGCTATTTGGCCAAGCAACTAAAAACAAGAAACAATGCCTTAATATTATCAACAATGCATATTATCAACCATCTCAAGGAGAAACAAAGCAAGTTCAGGAGTATTTTCAATAGTGAAGTGCAAACCAAAAAGGAAACGTTTCTATTTATGCTCAAAAACCTCACGGTTATGGGTGCATGATTTAGCCAACTACGCTCTCTCTCAATCACTCAGAGTTGTAATCCAAATGTTCATGCTGACTTGTAGACTTACTTAATCAATGCTCATTAAAAAATATATTGTATATCAGTCATTAAACTATGAATCAAAATCACATATTAATTCCCCTAGCAACTCTACAGTAGAACAATCCTAACTGATAATAGCAAATCGACCAAGGAGAAAGAAAAGTGAAATGCAAACAAAAGATTGATAGAAACTTCCCCGTTAAAAAAAAAATTCATCTTGTACTCCATAGGGATTGTGCTATTATGTACGGTGGTGCTTCCCATTCCCAGATTTAGAAATTTATTTCCACAGCAATAATTGGGCATCAACAAAAAAGGGCACATAATAACAATAATACTCATAAGTAGCATCAGTGTCAAGCCCGCTATAGGACGGGTAATACTATCAGATAAACATCACCATGGGGATTAGACAATGAAACAAAAATGAAATAACAAGAAACTAAAAACAAAGTATATGGTGTAAGAACCCACACCGTTAAATAGTGATTTTAGAAATTAAATAATAATTAAATGAAGAGTATTAAATGGAAGATTTAATTATTTTAATTAATTTAAGTTCAAGCACCTTTTGGAGAAAAATGTCAATATTGAGTGTTTCGCGGTAAAAATGCAGTGGGTAGAATTACCCGAAACTTAAAGATGGTTAGTGATTATTATTCCATAAAATTTAGGAAGTTAAAATGATAAAAAAATATTTATGTTAATATTAGTAGAGAATTCTAAGTATTTAGAATTAAATCACTTTTAGTGTAAAAGTGATAATATTGTGTGTTTTGTGGTAAAAGTTATGGCAGGCAAAATTAACCGGAACACATGGATAAACTAATGACTATTATTATTCCATTAATGTTATGAAACTTAAATGTATAAGTTAGATGGATAGAGAACTAAGTAGTGATTTAGAGATCAATTACCCAATTAGGGTTAGAGGACCCACTTGAGTGACTAAAACCTACATTCCCCTTACCTTGTATTTCATTTCCTCATTTTTAGAAATCCTAGACAGCAACCCCAATTCCCTTGATTGAACCATTGCTTCCCTCTCACAATACTTTTTCTTCTTCCTCAAGTAACAAGCTAAAACACTCACCCATACTATTCCCTCATCATCCCACCATGGAAAATACCTAGAACTAGGTGTTTTGGAGAAGAAAGGTCTCATATTTGGAGCCTTTGCTTGCTATTTTTGAGTATGGGGTTGGTCACTCCTTCACTTTGAGAATTTGAGTCTCCTGCGCACAACACTCACCACCTTGGAGTCCTCTTTGCGAAAGAAGGAACCAATCTTGAATATCCATTTTGGTGCTTGCCACTGGTCTGAGAAGGAAGGTGGTGAAAAAGCCTTGTAAGACTATTCCTTTTTGGTTTTGAAGCTCTTGGGAAAACAACTCAACCTTTTTTCTTGTATTTCTTTGTAAAAATCATGTCTTGGGTGTGTAAAGTAGAAATTTTTGATAACCTAAGCTTTAAAGTTTGTTAATATGTTAATAACATGTTAGAAGATGGGTTAGATAACAAAAATGTTGAGTTGGAAGCTTTGGGATGCCATTGAAACATAAAAAATGCATATTTTCTACATTCTATCATGGTTTAATCAATTCCCTACAACTGGGAATCGATTCCCTAGTGTGGGAATCGATTACTAGTGATGAGGAATCAATTCCTTCTTGGAAAATGACAATAGCAAACTAGTTTAGTAAAATCGTGATATCTCGAGTTACAGAGCTCAAAATTAAGTGACGTTTAGACCTATATGAAGCTAACATATAGGGAAATAAACTTGTAAAATTTCATAACCATTGGTTAAGTGGATTGATCGCAGTTTGAGTTTGAATTTGTGACTTAGTTGTTGGAAATCCAGTTTATGACAGTCACTTAACGAAAGACATAACCAGAGTTATACAATTCGAATTGAGACATATTATATGTCGTTAGAAAGCTTGAGATGTCTAGTTTATCTTAGTAAAATCTTAGAATTTTTCGTACACAGTTGCAATACCAGTTAAAAAATGGTGAATAAGGCTAGATGTCGTATTCACAATTAGAGTTAGTTTCTTTGGAATGTTCTTCAAGGAAATGATTTATAGATTCTATTATGCATCGTGTATGTGAGGTCTTAAGGTTATAGGACCTTAAAGAGTTGACTCAGTTCCTCCCACCTTGAGGTGATGTCCCTATGTAAAGAATGACTACGTAAAAGACAACATTTAAATGAATGTCGTAAGCTAGTATATTTGCTAATTGCCTTATATCTTTGAAATAGGTTGTGATTTTATGGGGCTTATGGTTGTGGTCCTTTGGATCTTGAGAGTACATTGGAGTATGTTGTTGATACATGTAAGCTTTTGGTTCACAGGGTTAATTCCTTATTTATTCCACTAAACCGCATAGGAGGTTGGTTTATATGCATGGTATATTTTTCTGGAAAATGATTTATGCATTGAAATATATATATATATATATATATATATATATATATATATCTGATATCTTCAGAAATCATTTGTGGCATAATGTGCTGATATATATACGGATGTGATAGTGTGTCCTACATGTGCAGGCAAAGTCCCTTAGTGTAGAGTACAGGGGTAATCGTCATATATTTTTAGTATATTGCAGACGTGCGTAATGGATACTTGTCTCTGGCCAGTAAAAATTGATATTGCACATATTATATGCTATATATCTAGCATTATGCATTTTATTATTTTGTTGCACTTATTATACCTTTAAGTGAACTTGAGACAAAGTGATCCTTCGAGAATCCCAGTTTATTGATATGGTCACCTCACTCCGTTTGGGGAACATTTTTAATGTACTGAGATTATTGATGATGATGCATCCTGTGGCGTGAGGCTGGCATGGTGATTTTAGCATGACATAAGACATGCATTGTTACCTTTTGAGATATATATATATATATATATATATATATATATATATATATATATATATATATATATATATATAACTGTGTGTGTGTGTATGGAATATGACTACTAGTTGGATATATTATGTTATGTTTATATTCGACGTGTGCATAGAGGTTATCTAGGACATTATATTTATCGAGTTCGTTTACTCTTATTAGATGATATGTATAAGTCTATCTTGTGAGCAATTGTATTACTTTAGCCATTTGATGTTGTGACATATGAACTATGTTTCATGGAATCAAAAGTTAAAGTCTTGAAATGACTTAGGTTATGTATATGTATACATGAAGGTCTATTAGGTGTTGAATGGAATCTATGGGGAATAATGACATGTACAGAAAGGTTAGTTAGAAAACACATGTTAAAATTTATAAGGAGATAACCATGAAAAAAATTGGTAAAGATGTATGAAATGAAACGACTTAGTTAACAACTTGCTAAGTATTATAAGCTAAATTAAGTATGAATATAATTTTCGAAATTGGACATCAAGTAAGATATGGGTCACGACGTGATGCCTATAAACATACAAAGTCGACAACTTGAAATGATTAACGGGTAAATGGTAGGTCATCGAATAATTATTAGTTTTAATTATGTAAATGGCAATGTATAAGAAAAAATAAAAAGTTTATTCATCTTTTCATGATATTAATTATGAATCAGTGAGCATAGCTTCCGCAGTCTTTTAATTAAACATGTTGCGCTTAATACCATTCTAATGTTATCAAACCAGTCCAAAACAGGGTGTTACATCTGGCATTTTCATCAACTATTGTCATCTGGGTCTTTAAGAGATAGAAAGATAAAATAGACAAGTATAGTCATTCGCAGATTAATTGGTGATCATATATCCAATGCATATCAAATAATTGGAAATCATAAATAGAAATGCATCAGTGAGAAGCAATGTGGAATGGACAAATCTGAACACTAATTATGGGATGCAATATGTGGATTCCCAAATTTGTCGGAAAACATACCTGCATTGCATATCAAGAAAGGAATCCATCAAGAATGCCATTATATCACTAGAAACCAAACAATGAGAAAGGCTGAAAAATATACCTCGTGTCCTTGAGCAAACACCTTTACAAGCATGATAAGTGTGGAAGAAGTGGGTTTGTATTTATGGGTGACTGAGGGAGAGAGTGAGTGAAATGTGTGAGTGGGGGAAGAAATGACATGACTTAATCAAGTCATGTCTTTGCTCGCTAGGCTGCTCGCTTAAGAGAGCAAGCCATCAAGCATTCTCTTAAAAAATCTTGCTCGCTAAGTAGCTCGCTATAGCGAGCAAACTTAGCGAGCTGCATTTTTGCACCCTACCTCGCTGAGTTACTCACTATAGCGAGGAAACTCAGTGAGTATTTCCAGATAACATATTGTTCCATACTTTCTCGCTTGGATGTTGGCTTTAGCGAGCAATCCGGCGAGATAAGACCAAGAGCTCAAAAATTAAAGAAAAAAATCCATACCTGAGCCTCTAACCTCAAGTTCAAATGCTTCATTCTCACGATCCTTAAGTGCTTTTCTTCATTATTGAATGCATCATCTCATAGTGCCTCCAAACCAAATGAATCATGATCAGTGCTAACAAGAAATGCCAAAAAGCATAAACAAAAATGAAACAAGACAACAGCAGAAATCTGTTGGGTTGCCTCCCAACAAGCTCTTGTTTAACGTCACGAGTTGGACGTGGCAACATATGATTACAGTGGCTGACAGGTGGAGCTCAGTGATGATACCATCCCTTTACTCAAGAAGTGCGCTCTGTGATTCCCAGCCTCTTCATCATAGATAATGGCATAACATTGTTGCAGGAAACGAGATCTCACAAGACTTTATCCACTGTCACCGAACTAATCGCGCAAGGAATTTTGAAGCTTCCAGGATCCTTTAACTTCGGAGGCAACTTCTTCTGCATTGCATTACACTCCTCTGTCAATATGGTGATTCCTTCCCCTATGAGCTTCCGCTTCTTGGATAGGATCTCGTTTAGAAACATGGCATATGAAGGCATTTGCTCCAAAGCCTCTATTAAGGGGATATTAATCTGCAACTTCATGAACATGTCCAAGAAATTGGAATACTGCTGCTTCTGAGCTTGTTGCTGGAGTCTCTGAGGATAAGGAGCTTTAGCATAATGGGAAGTCTAAAGTGGTTTCTTTTGCTCCTTTGATTTTTTCTTCACCTTCTTCCTTAAGGTATCAACTTTTACATTCAGCTCTCGACAAATAATGATGACATCCTCATCAACAACTTCCTCTATCTTCTCATCAGCAGACTTCTCCTTCTCACCATTATTATCATTTCCCTGTGCAATCATTGTCTTCTCTACAGGCTGAATTAGTATTCCACTGTTTGTAGTGATGGCATTGTAGTGCTCCCTGGGATTGACAACTGTGTCACTAGGAAATGTTCCTGGAGCCCTATCTATTATCTACCTAGAGATCTGTCCAATCTGGTTCTCCAGATTCTTGATGGAAGCTTCTTGATTCTTGAGGGATTATCTAGTCTCTTCCATGAAGTCAGCAGTTGACAAAGTCAACTTTTCAAGAGCTTTCTCCAAATCAGACGGGGGATTATGTTGTACCGGCTGTGATATAAACTTGTAAAAAAAATGCCAGATGACTCTTCCAACTAGGATTGTAGGTGTTATTGTAGGGGTTATTCTCCCTCCTCTAGTTGTTCCAAATTGGATTCACTTAAACTGGGTCTATCACAGCCATAGCGTCACAAGTGTTACCCCAATCCAGTGCTGGAGTTCCTTAATGCAGTTGTAAGGCTTACTAGCATGAGGCCCACCACATGTATCACAAACCACTGGAAATTGGGTATTGATGGTGGAGATCTGAGATTGAGTGAGCAACTTTGTAATAGTATCCAGCTGATGACCCATATTCTCCTGCTTTGCTAACAAAGCATTATACTGGTCCAACTGCATAATTCCTCTCTTGGGTTATATAAGAGCCACTTCATTATCTTCAGATGCCATATTCTATATCAACTTCAGAGCTATGGTCGGTGTAATCTCTCTTATACTTCCTCCAGCTGCAACATTCAACAGTGCTATGTATGTTTATATGATCCCCATATAGAAGAGACAAACTTTCTCACCATTTGAGATCATATATTATGGACATCTTCTGATCAACTCCTTGAATCTTCCTCAAGCAATGTACAAAGACTCCCCTTCCATCTGTTTGAAATTATCAATCTGGCCCTTCAGCTTGGAGAATCTGGAGAGTGTACAAAGACTCCCCCAATGCTTCCCGGAGGTTGCAAATCAAGCCAACTTATTGCTCTTCCTTTCAAGGAGAATGGAAGAGAGTCAAACAGGTTGCTTTAGTAGTTACTTCATTGATCTTCATCAGGTCGCACACCTGTAGGAAGGCAATGATATGCTGATCCTCTGAGTTGCTCCCCTTAAATTGATTTTTCTAAATTAAATTCAAAAAGGATGCCTTCATCTCAAAGTTGTTGGCCTCACCATGCTTGCCACTGGACGAGAATAATTTGGATTCAGATACCGACCCATAAGCTCATCAACAGGTGGAGGTGGATTTCCAGCCATGATGATCTCTTCTACAAGCTCAGAAGTAGATGTCTCTTGTTGGTCCTCTCAAGCCTTCCTAACTCTTATTCGTATTGCAAAGAGCTGGCGTCAGCAGTACCTCGCAGTTGAATAAACCAAAGAAATAGAAGAAGTGAGAACAAGATAAAAATTAAATAAAAATAAAAATAATCCAATCTATGATTTTATAGATACTAAGAATGTTGACAGCGCCCAATCCTCAGCAACGGCGCTAAATTTTTTTTACAATCACATCAAATATACTGGTCATACAAGTAATAAAGTGTGAGTGGAGTATCATTCCCAAGAGGATTGATCTATCAAGCACTAATCTCACCATGCAACCAAAGTTGGATCAACTATAAAGAGTTTTGTGAATATGGTTAATATATAAAAGCATAGACTACAACTACCAAATAACTATCCGGAATAGAATCAAGTAATCAGAATAAAGAACAGATTGAAACTAATAATGCAAAAGCGTAGCCAGGGTTTCGGCTCCTCCAATTTCCTCCTGATCAATCTACCCTTTCCTTCAATCAATATTCAAACTCATGTTGTCGATAGTTCTTCACATATCAATTAAAATCCAATCCTTTGGTATTTTAATTCTTTGACCTATTAAGAATCCTAATCCCTTAGTGATCTCGCCTAGGGAAAACATTAAAAATGACGAACAAAAGAGTCATAGTTTTCATTAGTTTATCCCTAGATCAAACAAAACCTAGCAATTAATCAAATTAGAATTTCACACCAACATCCCTATTGGCATGCAAAACTAAAGTATCCATCAATGAGTGATCAATTCACAAAAGAATAAAGAATAAAACGCAGAATGATTGCACAACATGAAAAATTGAGCAATAAATTGAAAGGAAAATAATAAAGAACATCAAGAATAATTGCAAGAAAACATAGCCCGACATAATCACGAAAACTAAGACAACAGATGAAAAACTAGAAAAATCCATAAAAGAAACTAAGTTATCGATCTCCACGGTGGGGCTTTGACCATTCTTTTGCCTCTTCCTCCAAGAATATAGTTTTCTTCCTTCCAAAACTGCAAAAAAAATTCAATATTCTTGCCCTTATTCGTTGAAGAATAGAGCTTTCTTTCTTCACAAGATGCTCGTTGCGTTTGCTCGCTGAAGCGAGCTAAACATTAAAAGTAAGATCCTGCTCACTAGATTGCGTGCTAAAAGCGAGAAACATAACGAGGTAAATTGGCATGCTCGCTGGTATTGCTTGCTGAAGTGAACAAGACCAACGAGGAGAATTTAAATTTAGCCAGTTTCATGGTTTGCTCGCTGAGTCTGCTCGTTGTGGTGAGCAACTCAGCGAGATGCAGCGTGAAATACACTATTTGGCTTTCGCTTTCTTGAGTCTTGACTTCCTCCGGCTTCCTTGATCCATCAAGGCTCTAAAATATTAATTTTAACATGAAATTGGTACATTTTTCAGTCAGTAACTTACCAAGCGCAAAAACTAGAAAAGTCTTTGGCATTTTACAATATTTACCATGACTTTGACCATTTTAAACATTATTTAGCCTATTTTTGGTCCGAAAGACATAACATAATTTACACTTAACACCAGTCAGAGGACTACTTACTGTTTTGGATTGGTCCATTCAGATGTGAAAGTACTTAAGTTTTGATGATAGCAAAGCACATACAAGCTCAACATGGAAGCACAAATTGGAAAACAGTGCAACAAGTCCCAAATGGTGATAGAAGACCAAAACAACATGCAAAAAGCAAGGGGATAACTCAAAGTAGAAAAATCAACTGTCAAGTCAAAGTTTTTAAGTGAAACAAGGCTCTAAAAGGATGGAAACATGAAGACCACTGAATTCAAGTCAAGACAGAGGCTTACTGTAAGAACCTGCACCGTTAATTTAGGAATTTAATTAATTAATTATAAGATTAATGATAAAATTCCATAATTGACCCTAATAATTATGAGAATGCTTAAATGATTATAGTAAGTGTTTAATAATGTTGAAAGTCGCTTTTCGGATGAAATGTGCAAATACCAGCTCTGCTCCACGGTATAAGTACGTACCGATGAAGTATCCCGGAAATTTGTGAAAAGTATGTATATGTTGTAACAGCCCGTGTTAACCCGGATTGTTAACATACTATCGTATTAAGCCACGCTTAATTAAAATGCGAAATAACTTTTTCTTTAATTCAATTATGATGTCATTAACCTTAGCCAACTTGATTACTTAATCAATTCCATAAAATACTGCCTGTATGTAAATTGCAAGACAACTAACTGAAATACCTCATATATAAATATAATGTGAGTATCTAAAGCCACAGGACTACAACATATAGCCTGGGTCAAAATCCTGATACATTAATACAACTTTTGCTAAAAGGACAATAACCAATCCATGTGGCATGGACAAACCCCATGCTCACCAAATAAGGCACAATGCCCAACAACAGTCTCAACATAATCATAACTGAAACATAAGCAGCAGTAAAAATAACCAGCATCCATCATGTCAGCAAAACACAGATAAGCCTAACTCAGCTCTGGCCTCCTGCCACCTGAGCCCTCAACATTACCTGATCCTGAAATAAGCGTCCCCAAACGTGGGTTGAGATCTCTAAACAAGAAATCTCAGTAAGACAAGGGGTCCTCAAGGATCTTCCACCCCAAGCTCACTTACATGTGCAATATAAGTTCAAAAATAGTATTTACAATATAAGTTCCAAAACTATGCAGTGCAACAGATATTCATGCCATGTGTGTTTATACAATCTACTGGCCAGAGAAATGCAGGAATACGTCTATACCCACATAAGTACAAGGAACACCGCTTGCACCTCACCCACAGCCTCACCATCTTGTATATGCTACATACTCAGACTTACCGTATAGGTGGACATCACATGCATATCATAAAACACATTGCATATAATAGATCAACAGCATTTCTAAAACATCAAAGCATGTAACACAGCATGCATAAACCACATCCCCATGGGACATGGTGGAACCATAACATGGCTAAACCGAGGACACGAAAGCTTACCTTGCAAGCTAGCTATCCAAGCCAAGAGTCCAAACACTCCCAAGTCTAAACACAGCAGTATCACAATCTGATATGGACCAATAATATATCATTAATTATGCATCACAAGCATACAACTTAAAGACTACGTCTTTTCCTTACGTTTTACGTTTTAAGGCTTCCAACAAAGCCATAAGCCCTAAATCATGTGAATCTGACTTAGTTCATTAATTACAGAAGTTCAACTTCCTTAATCTAGGGTCCACAAACCCCCAATAGCTTACTGTTCACACAGCACAGCTACTATTCTACGAAATCCCAGAATATCCGGATATTACAAGGGACATATCCGGATATGCAATATGCGGATATCACACTGACCATATCCGGATATACCATATCCGGATATCCAGATCCCTCATCCGAATACGAATATCCGGATATCATATCCGGATATGAATATCCGGATACCATATCCGGATACTGATATCCGGATATCTGTTCGACGGATATCTCACGACAGACTGCAGTTTCTGCATTTCGTGAATATCCACTCCAAAGATTTAACTTTTAACACATGTACACGTTAAAGCATGCATCTTTAATCTGTTTTGGGTTCATACTCATTATACCTTCTTGTTTACTTATAAAACATGGCAAAGACATCAACTTTAAGCCACCAAACTAAGATCAAAGATGAGGAAACTTACCCTAAACTTGAAACAGCTCAACAATGGTGCTCTTGGAGCTCACAAGTCAGCTCCAAGGTACTGACTTTAGGGAGGACGAAAATGGAGTCACAAGGTGAGTTCTTTCTTCACCAAGGAAGCTACTTGAAGCTTCTTCCCCCACCCATACCAAACTCAGCCCCACACCTATACCAAACACTACTCCCTCGACTCAGAAATGGGCCAACAATGCAGTCCCAAGGCCAACTCTCACCCTCACCAAGCAAGCTCTCACAAGCTCAAGGTGTATGGAGGAGAAGGTGGCAAGAGGTGGCTGGAGGGTTTTCTCAGAAATGGAGGCACGTAGGTTTTTAATTTTAACTTAGGATCATGTGCCAACTAATGCATATATAGGCATGTAAGTCACAAGTATTAGCCTTAATAGCAACGCAAAAGATCTTGATCCCAAACTTTGGAATCTAGTCCTATGCATTTTTCTAAGATTTGTAATATTTTTATTTTATTTTTCGGAGCACCTTTCCGGTACGCGCTTTTCCATAGCCAGTATCAGTTCTGGCATCAGATTTCATCATTTTGACATGAAACTCATTTTATAAGTCCTACATAATATTCTAGTAATTATCATGCACTCGTTATAATTTTCTGGGATACTTTTCCGGTACGCATTTATACCGAGTAGCAGAACCGGTATCTGCGCTTTTCTTCCGAAAAGCGACTTTCAGCATTTTTACTCACTCAATATAATTATTTAAGCCCAATAATAATTATTAAGGTCAATTATGGAATCATTTCCTAATTATCATAATTAATTCGCTCATTACCTTAATTAACGGTGCGGGTTCTTACATGTCACTAGAATAATATATAAGACTAATATGTCAAGTTTCAAGTCAAAATAATGCGAACTGGCATCAGGACTGACACTGGTTACGTAAAAGCGCGTACCAGCAAAGTGCTGCGAAAAAATAAAATAAAAATATGAAAAATCTTAGAAAAATGGATAGGTTTGGAGTCCAAAGTTTGGGATTGAAATGATAAGTGTAGCTATTAGTGCTAATACAATGTGTTTAAAATTAAACGGGCTATAAATACATAATTTGGCACAAAACCCTAGGCCATACTCAGATCCTACGTAGAGTTCTCTAACCTTCATGGCTGCTATGAGCTCTTTAGTGTAGTTCTTGCCACCATTCCTCCAAAAATCCAACTTTCTTCATCATTTCTTCTTCTTTGAGTTGGCCAACCTTGATACAACTTGAAAGGGGTCACATTGAGGCAGAAAGGTACTTGCTTGAGTGTGTGGTAGTTGTTGACTTGGGGGGTTTGGGGACTGCCTTGATTTCTTCTTCTTGTGTAGACTTTGGGAGGCCAAGCCTTGGTGGTACAACCTTTAATCAGGTTTTCTTTGTTAAAGATCAAGTCTTGGCATGTGAAATGGTAGGATTAAGTAGCAGCATGAAAGGTAAATTGCTTAAAGAGTGTGTGGTTTAGTCTTAAAAATGACCTTGGGAGGATATCTTGGGGGAAACTGCATTCTGTCAAATATCCGGATATGGATATCCGGATATGAGGCTTGTGATATCTGGATATGGATATCCTTTATGGCCCCAACAAATATCCAGTATTCTAGGAAAGTGCAAGGAACTGTTCTGTTCATACAGAACTGGATTAAAGGACTTTTGGCTTTGTGAGAAGCATAATGGCATGAAACGTAAAAGAAAAACATTGTCTTTATGTCATACACTTTTAGATTGTGAATGTTGATATAATTGTTGGTATAAACAGACTGTGAGAGTGTTATTTGTGGACCTTGGACTGAGTTGGACTCTTGAGTTGGATAGTTAGCTTGTGAGGTAAGCTTTCGTGTCCTCGGTTTTACCCATGTTTGGTTCCATCATACACGATGGGGGGATGGTTTATATGCATGATGTGTTTTCATGTGATATTTGGAAATGTTATTTAACTGTTAAGTGCAAGTGCCTCATGATATGTATGTGTTGTTCCACCTAGACGGTAAGCCTGAGTATGTGGCGTCATACGATATGTTGATTCTATGGGTGGGTGCAAGTAGCGTCTTGCACTGATTGTAGGTTGTAGACGTATGTAATTCCTGCATGTTCTCTGGCTAGTAAGATTTCGACACACATGACATGATTATATGCTGCATTGCACTGATTTTAGAACTTATACTGTTAAACTGCTTTTAAACTTATATTGCACATGTAAGTGAGCTTGGGGTGGAGAGACCCTTGAGGACCCCTTGTCTTACTGAGATTTCTTTTTAGAGATCTCACCCCACATTTGGGGCACATTTTCAGGTTCAGGTACCTCGGGGGGTGATACCTCGGGCGACAGGAGGCCGGAGCTTAGTTGACTGTTTTATGCCTGTTTATGCAGATCTGCTTGGATGATGATTTATTTTTTATTGTCATGATATTGTTATATGACTTGAGAATTTGTTGGGCTTTATTGCCTTATTTGGTGAGCATGGGGATTGTCCATGTCAAATTGATGTTAGTTGTGCTTGTAGCTTTGAGTTGTATAATCTATCAGGATTTGTCCGGTCTACGTGTTGTAGTTCCGTGACTAGAGGCATGATTATTTATATATGAGATATTTCAGTTAGTTGTTTATTTGCAGTTTACATACAGACATTATTTTGAAAAAGGATTAAGTAATCAACTTGGTTAATAATAATGACATCATAATTGGAAAGAAAAAAGTTTGTTCCGCATTTTAATTAAGCAGCGCTTAATATGATGAGATGATAACAAATCGGGTATACACGAGGTGTTACACTTACATAGTTAGACATATAGTTTGAAGCATAAAAACTTATAATTGAGCTCTATCTACAAGAAATGCATTCATAGTTCATAAACATGCATTATAGGAACTTACATGCTTTGATCATGCATACAAGATCACAAACAAATTGAAAGTTGTTAAAAAGTTGTTAGAAACATTCTTACATGTATTACAAGTTATTAGAAATCATCTGAAGTTGATTTGGATCGAAAAACAAGTAAAATGAGGATGCTGTTATAATATATCCATATATCAATATACGCATATTTGAATACGACCTCGACATATATCCGGATATGAGTTTACTAGAATGCTAAAATTTGAATTTAATCGTCCAACTATCATAAACGGCTATACTCTTCATTGTGTCGGAAATAATCAAGTGTGAGTGAGTAGTGGTGAAGTCAATCTCGCATAGGCTAGACTTAGACCAACTGAGGACCATATAAGTGTAAAAGACCCATAAACCTATAGCCTTAATATTTTGTGTTCAGATGTGGTGTCGGCCCACTTATTATGGTTTGTCACTTGGCCCATAGCTGGAAGTATCCTTTATAAAAGGTTTTGGGCTCCCCCGTTACCATTCTTAATAGTGGTATCAAAGCCAACAATTTGGCTGGGCTAAGTATTTGGAAGGCCTCCGTGAAGGCTAGTGTGACCCTAATATTTGAAGAGAAAAAGACTTCCGCAGAAGTTGCCCTTAAGGTGAGAATGATGTTGGGACTCACACTTGAGAAATGATGTTGAAAATAATCAAGTGTGACTAAGTAGTGGTGAAGTAAGCCCGACATAGGCTAGAATTAGACCAACTGAGGATCATATAAGTGTAAAAGACCCATAAACTTATAGTCTTAATGTTTTGGGTTAAGATGTGGTGTTGGCCCACTTATTGCGGTTTCTCATTTGACTCATTGGTGAATTAATCTTTTGCAAAGATTTTGGGCTCCCTCGTACCATTCCCAACACATTGGACTCATATAAATATAAGATTAGGGTTTCTAAGCAAGTTTTTGAGAGAGAAAAACTCATATTCACATTGAATTCAAGAATTACATCATTTTAGGCTTATTTTGTATATCTTAAGAAAAAGCTCAATAATCTTCTATTCTTTCTTGTTTCTTACGATTTCTTTTGTAAGTTAGATTGATAATTGCTAGAAAACAATATAGTAAACCAAAAAGGGACTTTTCGACCCTTTTGCCCCTCATTAATTAATTAATAACCATTTTGTCCCTTATTGAAAATTATCTACCAATCTGCCCCTCTTTAATCAATTAAGATAAAGATTTAATCGATTAAATGGTCAAAACTGACAAAAATCGTTAACTTGAAGATTTAATTGATTAAATCTTCATCTTAATCAATTAAATCTTCAACAAAGGTTATACCACTTTAGATTCAAAATCACACACATCGAAGTCTAAGCATGGCGACAACGAGAGGAAGAAAGGGACTCCATGGACTCCATCTACCAATCTGCCAAAAGTGTTATATAGAGCAAGGGGAGATAAAAGGCATGGTAACAAACACCTGTGACACGATAGAACCTGTGAACAAAAGTAAACACTGGTTTATCTTTCTTTCTTTCTTTTTTCTGTTTTTTGCAGCAAGACCTACGTTTTATAAATATGTTACTATCATGTTCATCTTGAATGCAATTGCGTTGTTTGCTTGTGGGATTAATGGAAACGGTGCTGCATTTGCCTTCTGGTTTGGTTCTTCTCTAAGCTTAGCAGAAAAGAAATTCTTTTGAGCTTTTTTTCTTTGGCATCTTTCTCTAAAGCTTTGTGTTCTTCTATCGTGTCACAGTTTTTTGTTGCCATGCCTTTTATCTTCCCCAGCTCTATATAACATTTCTGGCATATTGGTAGATGGAGTCCATGGAGTCCCTTTCTTCCTCTCGTTGAAGATTTAATCGATTAAGATGAAGTTTTAATCGATTAAATCTTCAAGTCAATAATTTTTGTCAGTTTTGACCATTTAATCGATTAAATCTTCATATTAATCGATTAAAGAGGGGCAGATTGGTAGATAGTTTTCAATAAGGGACAAAATGATTATTAATTAATTAATGAGGGACAAAAGGATCTAAAAGCCCAAAAAGATCCCTATACCGTTGGAATCTATAAGCCCACTATGTTCCCTTAAAGGGGGTATGATCACTGTATCGTCGTGCTTGTGACGCGCCTAGTAATGCCAAGAAATCTCTATGGCGTTTCATGGTTTACAAAACAAATTTTACGGATCAAAAAGTGAGGTTTCCCCTCACTGAATTTGAGATGGGATTGTTATCCCATTTACAAGTTGCGCCTTCACAGTTGCACCCAAACGCTTGGACGTTCGTTAGGGTCTTTGAGAGTATCTGCCGGTATTTTGAATGGAAGTTTTCTGTGCGGCTGTTCTTTTATCTGTTCCAGGTATCACCAAAGAAAAAACTTGGGTGGGTCTCTCTGAAGGTGGGGACATTAGGAGTGATATTTGCTCAATATGCCAATTCATACAAGAATTGGAAACACTCATTTTTTTGGATTGAGCCGACGTTGGGCGAGGGAGAGCTTCCATTCTTTGTCGATCCGGCGACCAGACAGTGCCCGCTGGTCGCTATTCTTGTCCGTTTGGGAGCTTGACACTTGGAGAGCGCACAGTAGTTGATTGGTTTGTGGAAGTTAAGGGTTTTTTGCCCGTATGGCCTACGAAGCAAGTGTTGTGCCATGGAGGTGTGATGGCGTTCTAAGTGTTTATTTTGTGATGATCTTCTTTGTAGATTCTAACGCCTCTTTTATATATGCAGTATTTAATCACTTCCTTTAACTATTTGTAGTTGGGAGTATGGCGGCTGACTCTCTGAGGCTTGCACGTGAGGCGGCTACGAGGCAACGAGCTCGGCAGGGCGAGGCTCCTCCAGCTCAACCTACCCTCGCTCCGAAGGATACGGGCAAGGGTAAGGCGGTGGCGCCCAGAAAAAATGGAAAGATTCGCTCTGCCGCCGACATTCCTGCGGACGAGTTAAAGAGGAGGGCTAACCAACCGATAATTAGGGAGGCGACTGGAGTTGTGGGCAACTCTTCTACGAGTGAGTCAACATTGGGTTGTGGGTCGCCTGCCCTGGGGGAATCCGATCTGAAACGTGGCGCGTCAACGAGCTTATCACCGACTCGGCCGTCAAAATCTTCACGCCATGGTTATTTCGAAGGGGAGCATACCGGCGGTAACTCTGTCGGTAGTGATCGGGTAGTAGATCCCCCTTCAGCTGAGGGCGATCGGGTTCCAATCGCTTCGGAGGCTCAGGGTTCTCCAATTGCTGCTGCTGCGGTTCCTGTTACAAGCGCCTTTACTCTGTCAGAAAGGGATCTTACGAGAGGATACCCTAAGATTAGGCGCCCTAAGTTGGTGGCTCCACCACGCCTGGATCGATAGCAATTAATGGATTGTACTCAGGTGGTTGTCGGTCGTATCTTTGCGATGCAGGAGATCGCCTTGGCAGTGGATGAGCGGTGCTCTTTGCAGACAAATCGCCTTGACGATCTGGGGCGACAAGTGGAGGGCCTCACTGCTGATGTGGGGCGTCTGGGCAAAGACCTTTCTGACAAGGACACTTCCATCAAATCATTGACGGCGCGGCTGGCGAGTGTAGATGAAGATGTGAAGCGTCTGAGAGGTGAGAAGAGCGCTCTTGACAAGGCGTTAGAGGATGTCAAAAAAGAAAGGGATATCCTCGTGACTGAGAAGGATTAGCTTTCCGCCAAGCTGTTTGTGACTCAGGGGTGTCTCCATGCTAAAGATGAGGATCTTAATAAGGCCGTTGGTCAAGTTGAGAAGTTGGAGGAGGCTCTCGCCAACCTGATGACTCATGCTTTCAATAGCGCCCTTCAGCAGGTTGCTATCAGATATCCTGGTGCTGACTTGACGAGTTTTGATCCCGCCTATGATGTGGAGGATGGGAAGATTATTGAGCGTCTGGAAGGCGATGTCGTGAAGGTGATTGAGGAGGCGCCCGAAACTGATGACGATGAAGGGGCACGGGGGGCGCTCCCAGTTTCTGATAGCGAGGATGTGGTGGGCGAGGGATGTGGTGGCGGCAAGACTGTTCCTGATCAGGCGCCGAGTGTCGAAGCTGAGGTGGTGAATGCTCCCGATGTTGAGAAGGAAGTGACGGGTTAAGTCGTAGATGTATGAACCTTTCAATGTAAAATTTTTCTGTTTCTTTTGCTTGCGGTTGGCATGTCAACCTCAGGCTTTGAAACTACTGTAATGAATTTCCTTTTCTTCTTTTTTCGTTCCTGTACCTTCAAATGAATGTTTATTACCTCTGTTTGGCGTCGTTGGTAGTTTGAACCGCTCCTGTCCTAGTGGGGGGCGAGAATCGTCCCACGATTGGGCGTTGGCTGGGGGTGAGAACCATCTCAGTTCAACTGTGGCAAGGGTGAGAATCGTCCCGTTGTTTGGCGTTGGCTGGGGGTGAGAACCATCCCAGTCCAACTGTGGCGGGGGTGAGAACCATCCCGTTATTGGGCGTTGGCTGGGGGTGAGGACCATCCCAGTCCAACTGTGGCGGGGGTGAGAACCGTCCCGTTTTTTGGCGTTGGCTGGGGGTCAGAACCATCCCAGTCCAACTGTTTCGGGGGTGAGAACCGTCCCGTTGTTGGGCGTTGGCTGGGGGTGAGGACCATCCCAGTCCAACTGTTTCGGGGGTGAGAACCGTCCCGTTGTTGGGCGTTGGCTGGGGGTGAGGACCATCCCAGTCCAACTGCGGCGGGGGTGAGAACCGTCCCGTGATTGGGCGTTGGATGGGGGTGAGTACCATCCCAGTCCAACTGCGGCGGGGGTGAGAACCGTCCCGTGATTGGGCGTTGGCTGGGGGTGAGTACCATCCCAGTCCAACCGCGGCGGGGGTGAGAACCGTCACGCGATTGGGCGTTGGTTGGGGGTGAGTACCATCCCAGTCCAATTGCGGCGGGGGTGAAAACCGTCCCGTTTTTTGATCAAGTCGTGTTGACAAAAGTAAGATGAGTTGAAGACCATTTTATTGAAATTTTGAAAGTTCTGCCTCATTAAAAACCTTTCCTAGTAAAACCCATTGGGATAAAAACATAGGAAAGGAAAAGAGTGCAGAGAGTGTTACATGATGGATTAACTATAATACTTTCTGAGCTTGTCAGCGTTCCATGCTCTTGGGATTGCTTTTCCATCCAGTGTTTCCAAGGAGTATGCTCCGTTCCCTAGCACGTTCGCTATTCGGTATGGTCCTTCCCAATTTGGGGCGAGCTTTCCTTCGCGGGCGTTTTTGTTTCCAACGTCCGCCCTTCGTAGAACTATGTCTTTACCTACAAACTTCCGATGAACCACCTTGTTGTAATACGTGGCTGATTTTTCTTTGGTGAGTTTGTCATTTTGTGCAGCGTGTTCTCGGAGTTCGTCTAGCAAATCCAACGCTTCTGAGAGGTTTTGTTCGTTGGTGATTTCTGCTATGTGGTCATGCCTCCATGAGGGTTCGCCGATTTCCACAGGAATCATTGCTTCTGCCCCGTAAGTTAGCCTGAAGGGCATTTCTTGAGTGGAAGATTGGGCTGTCGTACGATAGCCCCAAAGTACATTGTCAAGATTGTCAATCCACGCCCCTTTGTGTGCTTCGAGCTTATTTTTTATACCCTTGGTCAGCATCTTGTTGGCCGACTCCACTAGACCGTTGGATTGAGGGTGTTCCACTGCGGCAAAGTGATGTCAGATTTGTAAACTTTTCATTAACTCACGGAATTTGCCGTCGGTGAACTGGGTACCATTGTCTGTGATTACCCCGCCGGGGATACCGAAACGGTAAACTATGCTCCTCCAGAAGAACTTCCTGGCTTTCTGGGATGTGATGGTGGCCAAAGGTTCAGCTTCCACCCATTTAGTAAAATAGTCTATTGCCACTAAGAGCCATTGGATTCGACCTGTCGCCATGGGGAAAGGTCCCAAGAGATACTGCCTGTCGGTAGGGTAGTGTACCACGTCAAAGCTCTCCCGCCAAGTAGTGTTGGGAAAGTTCGGCACATGAGGAGGTCGGTTTCTCCGTGGAGAGTCATTGCCGCTTCGAACTTTTGAATCCATTCGAAAGGGTCAGAATCTCCAATGTAGGTGATTATGTTGGATGGACCTTTGAATCCGAGAGGTATAGGGGTCAGGCGTAGGATATCGGTCAACGGTTTGTTTCGCCCTGATGTAGTAGCAGGTGTTAACCGTGGGTCTGGGTTATGCACTTGTTGACCAAGGGGTTGGCGTGGTGCGGCTGGGGCTTCAACGGAATAAGAGAGGGCGGGGCCTTGTTGGCCGACACATTGTGGTTGAGCAGGGTTTATAAATGACCCTTGGGGTTGTGGAGCAACTTGGGGTTGCGTGGGGTGGTATTGGGGTTGTGGGACAACGGTGTTGTAAGGCGGTATCGCGTAAGCATGGAACGGGTAAGGTGCGGGAAAAGGCGTGAGTGGATTTTGGCCATGGGGCCTGTTGGGATATAAGGCAGCACCGGGGGTGTGATAATCATTGTAGAAGGGTAAAGGCTGGCTTTGAGTAGGTCGGGGTTGATAGACTGGGAAGATTGGTGGTGGACCTGCAACGGGTAATGACATACCGAAGTGGACGCCAGGTGGTGGGGGTTGTGTAGGGATCAGATTTTCACCTTGTGCTTCACGTATCCTGACCTGGCGGCTAACTCGTGCTTCTCTTCCATTGGTCACAAGTAACGGAGGATTAACCGACCGTAATACTGGGGCGAGGGCTACATCGGTAGCTTGTTCGGCTGGGGCGGAATGCATAGATGGAGGGGAGTTGGAATGGGCCGATTGCACATGGCCTTCAGGGGTTCCGGCTCTTGTTTGCTCTGCTCTTCTAGTAATGGCCATATTTGGTTGACAGGAAATGAGGTGTAGTTTTTCAGCTGGTGAAAGAATGGGAATAGAAGTTTATAGTTTCCCACAGATGGCGCCAATGTACCGTTGGAATCTATAAGCCCACTATGTTCCCTTAAAGGGGGTATGATCACTGTATGGGCGATACCTTTGGCTTTGGTAATGACCAGGCCAAGAGATACTATCCCAAGTATAAGCAGATAATCAATACAAGTACAAAGCTGTAAGAGAATTCAAGTAATAGGCTAAATAACGATACATAACATGCTTTCTGTTGTGCCCCATGGGGGCTATTTATAGGGATCATGGTGTGAGTTAGTAAGGGAGGGAGGTCAACTCTCCTTGGGATACACTCCAATGATAGCAGTGTTGGGCGGTTTTGGCGCTGACGTTGTGGCAGCGCTGCACCTCCTGCGACTGGCGACACCAGTATTGGGCAAAGGGAAAATTTCCCTTTGTGATACCTGTGGCGACTGCCTTTGGTGATTAACGTCTCAAGGTAAGACATTTTAGTATATATCTCAGGTGTGTTGTAGCTTTGGTGGATGCGAGGGTCCACGTCAGCCCTTAGGACTGACGTGGAACTGGACTGGGAGTTGGGTCAAAAAAGTTGGGCTGCTGGGGCGGTTGGCCTGTTGGGACAGTTGGGCCATCCAGAACAGTCCCATGCAATTTGTATTATTATTGTTACCGATGTACTGGCATTGGAGGCCAAGTAATTATCTCTAATGTGTCCCTCTTCGTGCCGTCCATATCTAAATGCTTGTTTCAAAGGGTAAACAGTAAACATGTTCGTTGAACGGTGAATTTAAGTTAAAACAAGACCACAAGATTCAAGATAAAAAAAATACAAGACAAACACGACCGACATAAACATTTCAAGACACGAAAGTGACAGCGATAGAGTGCTTTTTGAATTTTCTAGTAAGACTTCAATCTTTAAGAAGAAGAGATATCACAATTTATTCATTACATATCCCAGTTTAATAACACTAAATAATATTATGAATATGGTTTTAAAATCAGTTAGATTATTTGATGATTCGTTAACAACATTCCTTTTATTTGAATTTAATTATTGCTTTAAAAAAATAGTTTTTAAAAAATTATTATTTTTTGAAAATTAAATATATATTATTTAATTTTTTAAATTGTATTATTACTTCTATAATTTATTAAATAAAACATGAAAAATATTAATAAAATTGAAGAATAATTTAATAAGTTTTTTGGACCTAAATACCCGGCCAGGCTAGATCTCTCTATTCCGATCACGCTTCTAGAAGGATTCCCCATTTTAACTTTTAATTATTTGTAATAAAATTATTAAAGGAGGGATATTCTTACCACCGAGATTTTCTACTATTAACTCACTACCTATCTAATCACCATTGGATCAACATTTTCTCTTTTTTCAAAAACTTTTTAACATTCTCTCTCCTTGATTCAATGGTGATTAGATAGGTAGTAAGTTGGTAGTAGAAAATTTTAGTAGTAAGAATATCCTCCTCAAATTATAATTGTTATAGTTGCCTTATCTTTTAATTATTATGTCTGTGAAGATATATTTATTTGTCTAGATTTTATCTAATTTTTACTATGAAATACTCTCTTTATATCTGATACTGTAAAATAAATAAGACCTTAAAAGAGTTTAGTTATAAGTATTTTATCTATAAAAAGATCGCCGGTCTCAAATATGCTTAAAGATAGCCAAAACATGTTGGCTAAAATGGTACAGATGATATTTTGCACAATTCATGTGCACGAGTTTCAAAGATTCCCCATAAAAATTAGTTCTAAACAGATCATTTTATGTTTAAAATAACGAGAAGAATAGATTACAAAAAAAAAAAAAAAAAACAATAACGAGAAGAATATACTTATTACTAATAGAATTTATTAATTTTATGATGAATTTAATTATCATTAATTTTCATCAATTTAACGAATATAATTTATTAAAAATTATTAGTTGCACTTATTAATTAATTATTAATTTTTAATAAATTATAATTATTAATTATTAAATTGCTAAAAATCAATCATGATTAAGTTGATTATAAAAATCATAAATATTTTTGGTAATAAGGATATCTTCTTTCTTCCTTGAGTTAAATCAATTTAAAATCTTACAACAAAGAAGGAGAGAGTTGACAAAAAAATGTGTAAGTCCCACCTCTTTGTGAAAATAAAGAGATATAAATTATGTTATTTAAATTATCATTTTGCTCCTAGAAAATGATAATTCCTACAAAATCTCCTTACAAGAAATTTCGGAATGATGTGACAAATTATGTATTTTTTTGTTTTTTTTGTTTTAATCAAGTCATCCACTAATTTGGCAAAGTCAAGCAATTATCAGGGCTCTATTCCGTACGTTAGATTTTTATGAAGCTTCGTTGTAATCTCATATGGACTAAGGTAGCTCACCAAGAACCTAAAGCGCGTACTACTACCACTGCTACTATATCCACCAATATAACTTTCCTTTTAAGAGTTTTACTGTGTTGCTTTTATGCTGAATCAGAAGTTCTCTTCCATCATCAACCTTCAATTTTCCATTCGTTATTGCAAAAATCATTAAAAAAAAAAAACTATAGAAAAAAAAAAACCAAGACTTTCTGGAAGGTGTTCATTCTGAGAAAGTGAAGGAGTAGTGTGGTCTTGGAGTCTGGAAGATCGTGCAGTCAGGTAAAACTCCATCAACCTCACTTCTTTCTATCTCTTGAATTATATGTATTTTATATAGCTAAGCTAAAAGTACATTTGGTGCTAGAAAAAATAATTGTTAAATCGATTAGTTACACTCTAAAAATTCTTGTAACTTATGTGCACATGATTTCATTCATGATGAATAAGTATACAAAACCGACGCCGAGATTTTTTTTTGTCATCTAACAATTAAATGACCAAACCATGCATTCCATATAGATATAGATGGATCTTTGACTAATATGTGCACATGATTTCTATTGTCAGGTTGCCTTCCATTTAATGGCTGAAATTGTTATCTCAGTTGTGGCTAAAGTCGTAGAATATTTGGTAGGACCAGCAATTCGTCAAGGAAAATATTTATTTTGTGTTAATAAATTCATCAAAGATCTTGAGGTAGAAAAGAAGGAGCTGGCATCGGAAACAAAGAACTTGCAGGATCGTGTTCAACAAGCGAAGGAAAGAACTGAAGTAATTGAGACACCAGTGGAAGAGTGGCTGAATAATGTGGAAAATCTTTTGGAAGAGGTGATGAATCTTGAACAAGAGATGGGAGCAAATAACAGTTGCTTTCAAGGACGGTGTCCAACGTGGAGAAGATATTCTTTATGCAGGAAAATTGCAAAAAAGACAAGGGAAATGGGGAAATTCAAAGGCACAAGCAACATTGAGCCATTTTCTCACCTTGCTCCTCTCCCAGGCATTCAGTACTGGTCATCTGAAAATTTTACTGACTTTGAATCAAGAAAAGTGGCTTACAGTCAACTTTGGGAGGCACTTCAGGATGATAGCATCTATTTGATTGGTGTGTGGGGGACTGGTGGATCTGGGAAAACAACTCTTGTAACTGAAGTGGGTAAGAAAGCTGAGGAGTTGAATTTGTTTGATAAGGTCATATTAGTTACAGTGTCTCAATCTCCAAACGTTATAAACATTCAAGAAAAAATGGCAGCTATGCTATCCTTGGAGCTGAATGAAAAAAGTGAAGATGACAGAGCACAACGTTTATGGTTGTGTTTGAAAGAAAAGAAGCGAATTCTTATAATAGTGGATGATTTATGGAGAAAGTTTGAATTGAAGGATATAGGGATTCGCTTTGACAATGATTTAAAGGGCAGATGGAAGGTTCTTCTAACCACTCGTCGTCGAGATGTATGTGGTTCAATGGACTGTCAAAAGAGTATTGATTTGGGTCTCTTATCTAAAGATGAATCTTGGACCTTATTTCAAAAGCATGCAAACATTGATGATGCCTTCTCTATGTCACTAAATGATGTGCCGCGAGAACTTTGTGATGAATGTAATGGACTACCGTTAATAATCAAAGCCATGGGATCTTCCTTAAAAAGAAAATCTAAAGCTGAGTGGGCTATGTCATTACACACCTTGAGGCATTTAGAGACAATCGATGATCATGTGGAAAAAGAAGTGAGAGATGCTTTTACTTGTCTTAAGTTAAGCTATGACTATTTAGGAAGCGAAGAAGCAAAGTTGCTTTTCTTGATGTGTTCTATGTTTCCAGAAGACTATGAAATTGATATAGAAGCTTTGATCCGATATGCAGTTGGATTGGGTTTGGGATGTGGATTCTCATTAGACTCCGCAAGGAACCGGATCCAAACAGGCATAAACAAACTTATAGATTCTTGTTTGTTGGTGCATGTTGAGACACATGAAAGGAAAAACCACGTAAAGATGCATGACATGGTTCGTGATGTAGCCTTATGGATAGCAAAGACATCAGAGGATTATAAAATTATGGTAAATATTGACGAACCACTCAGCACCTTGGCAGAGGATGATCGTGTAAGAGATTGTTTCGCGTTATGCTCGTGGTACCATGAGAATCGAATTTCTCTTCAATTGAATGCTCCGAAACTTAAAATTTTATTGCTACACATTGGGAGACAGCGTTCCTTGAATTTATGTCATGTAACATTTGAAGAAATGAAAGGGCTCAGGGTTTTCTCTTTAATCAATGATTACCCAGATGGTGCATCATTGAAATTGCCTCAATCGACCCAGTTGTTGTCAAATCTTCAAATTCTGCGCTTGAACCGGTGGGAGTTAGATGATATTTCCTTCATAGCGAGCTTAACAAGACTTGAGGTTCTTGACTTGCAGTCTTGTACATTAAATGAACTTCCAGACAAAATTGGAGAACTCAAAAGATTGAAGCTGCTAGATTTGTCAAGATGTCATATTAAAGAAGAAACATATAATGGAGCAATAGGGAAATGTTCACAACTAGAAGAGGTATTGTAACACCCCGTTCTAGAACCGGTTTGTTAACATTGACTTATGATATTAAGCGCAGTTACAATCACATTGGTGCAATTAAATCCGGTTAAATTTTTCTTTTAAAGCAGGCCGAATTAAAATTACCCAATTGCGTGACCATAACCATAATACATTGCAGAATGACATAATTAAAGCTTAATACCATACTTTCATTTCATTTATTACAGTCTCCATTTGTCCATTATCTTATAGGATTTTTCATTATTTACGCGTGGGTTCAAACCGCGCTCAAATCGGAGCACCGTAGCCCAAGTTATGAGGTTTCTAAGCGACAGGTGCTGAAACGTCAGATTCTCTACGCTTCAAGCGTAGAACTCTACGCTTCAAGCGTAGAACTCTACGCTTCAAGCGTAGAGTAGATTAATGGGACAGTGGGTCTACGCTTCAAGCGTAGATCCCACGCTCCGAGCGTAGACAGTCTGGAGCAAGCACCCAAAACAGGGCAGTTTGACCTACCTGTGGTGTTTTAACCATAACTTGAGTTATACTTATCCAAATTACACAATCTTGGTCTCTATGGAAAGCTAAGAAACATATCTACAACTTCCATCAAGACACAAGGATCCAAATCTATCGTATAGGATACGAAAATTGGACAATAAGACAGGGTATCTTTGTTTTAAATTGGTTTTCCAACCTAAAGATCTTCTTTCACCTAATTTACATCATATAATCCTTTCAATACATGAATTCTAGTCTCTCTAGATACTCATACACAAGAGAAGCATGCATATCATTCCATCATATATGCAAATATCCAATAATTACAACTTTACATCATGTTTACAAGTTTCCATTACAAATCATGGGACTTAGCTACAAAACACTATGATCACTCCTTGGCTCCCATCAACAAAAGAGATACCAAAAGCATGAGCATAGGCTAAGTCCACCCAAATAAATATAGCATGCATATGACAATTGATTCTCATTTAGCAATCCTACACATGTGAACTACAAAATAGCATGCTTAATCAAATGACACGATATCTTCATATGCCCAATCACTTCAAATATGGCCACTTGCCATCAGAGGCTCCTGCAGCATCCTTTCCTGAAAGGGGGTCCCCAACCACACGGGGTGAGATATACGAATATATCCAGTAAACCAGGGGTCCTTGGAGCATCTCTCCACCCCATAGTTCAATAACAGTGTAATAGCAATGACAATAATAATGCAGCAAATACATATTCATGCAAGTGTACAAAACATCTCCAGGAGGAATCCCTCGAGCTCTCGAGCTGTCCTAAGGATACTCAGATGCAAATAGTCCTACTGGCCAGCTAAACTACCAAGTATGATTTACGCATCGTCATGCTACATACCAACATAGGGAAACACCATCCTATGTCACACCAAAGCATGCAAATACATATAACAAAGCATTACACTATTTCATTGCATTTATATACAACAACACACCATTACCCGTTCAGGGCTTGGTGGAACAATAAAGGGAATTACACCCAAGGTCCGAAGGCTTACCTCAAAGCTTCCAACTAAACCTTTGTTCTTCACAACACAACATTAACTTCAAGGAGCTAACCGAGCTCCATAGCTTGCTCCAACGGTTGGTTATTCACGGTTGGTCCAAATGCCTCAATCCTAAGCATCACATGGACAATATCAACAATCAACCCAAACCAAACCATTGATAACACCAACAAGCCAAACCATAGTCAAATGCATAATTTTGTAATTTTCCAAACAAAATCATATGACTATATAAACTTATTTTCACCGATTAAATGTCATTCCTAGCATTTTTCTCAACATACTCTAGGCCTCAATCTTCCTAGAACATAGCCCATTTACTCACATAACCATAAACCCTAGACACTATTCATCCAAAACCTAAATCATGGATTCTTCATGAAAATAGAGTTCAAAGGATGAAATCTTACCACCAATGGTTGCACAACCAAGGATTGGTTACTCCTCAAGCTTCCATGGAGGTAGAAACCAACAAATCTCTCAATTCCTCCAATGGGTCAAAACTTTGGAAGGAAATATCTCAAACCACACAACTCCCCACTAAGATCCAAGCTAGGATTGTGAAAGAGGGGAAGATTTGGAGTGGTTTAGGCTTTTGAATCACTCAAAACGGTTGAGGATTTCTCCCTCTAGGGTTTTCCCCCTTTCCTTTCTTCTTCCTTCCCTTTCTCTCTTCTTTTCTTCTTCTTTTCTTCTTTCCTTCTGCTCACGCGGGTTGGGTTGGGAAATATGGGGTTCCTTTAGTTGCTAGCCACTTAACATAGGTTAAGTGGGTATCGGTTCATCTATGTATTCAACTCCATTAATTACCAAACTTTACCCAAGAGTCTGGAATATTTTTCTAGGGATATTTCTACTTCCATTTTTATATTTTGGGCACTTTTGTCTACACCCATTTATACTCCTTAATTTTCACCGAGTACACTTTTTACCTCAAAAGTGACCCTAATTAATTTTATAAGGGAATTTACTTATTTTTACTCACTATTACATGCTTAATTATCTAATCACATGTATTTTGCTAATTAATTATTTTGGGCTATTATAGGTATATCTTGCAGCATGCTCTGAAAATTACATTTGCCAGAGCATTGTGGATATTTCTACTCTCCGAAAGCTGCAGAGGTTTGTAATACATACTGGGTGGTTCAATAGGAGTGCCAGGAGTTTTATCAGTAAGGGAATGACTAGAGTTTTGGGACTAGTGGATTTTAATATATCCAACTTGAAGGCATCTGGAAGGAAACTTCTACAAAAAGCTGAGGCCGTTTGTTTGAGAAGACTTCATGGAGGATGTAAAAATATCACCCCAGATATGATCAGAGGCAAGAACGATTGCAATAGTCTCCATCTCTATTATTGTGCAGAGGTAGAGTGCCTCTTTGATACAACGTCTGAATCTGCTGATGCGTTGATTCCCAGTTTGGTCGAGTTACAGCTGCAAAGTTTGATAAATTTGAAAGAATTGTATCAAGGTCCACCTCTGCCAGAGCTATGCTTCTTTGAGAAATTACAAAAACTCCATATATGTGATTGCCCACTATTGCAAAGGATATTTCCATGGCAATGTAACTTAAGAAATCTCAAAATCCTCAAAATAGAAGAATGCTCGTCAGTTGAAGTACTTTTCTCAATGTCAGTTTCCCAAAGTCTGCAGCAGCTGGAAGAGCTAACTATAGAAAATTGTGATAAATTGAAGCATATAATTGCAGGTGGAAGAGAGGATGACTCTAATACATGCAGGGAAGTAGTTCCAGCTCTTGTGATGCCCTGTTTGAAGAAAGTTTGGATTTTTGATTGTGTGAAGTTAGAGTTTATATTCCCAATGTGTTGTGTTGAAGGACTTGCACAACTGGAAGAGATAAATATCAATAGTTGTCATGATTTGAAATATGTATTTGGGGAATGTTATCACTTTGATCATTCATCTCACCAATACAATAACCATATCATGCTTCCTCATTTGGATGTTCTCGAACTCCGCTTTCTTGAAAATCTTGTTGGGATATGTCCCGAAAACTATCATGCAATTTGGACACCTTCGAGGATACTAAATGTCTGGGATTGTCCAAAATTGAGAACATCATGGATCGCTGTGATGGATGGCTCGGAGCACAGACAGCAGCATATGAATGAAGTAGGTACTCTTTTTAAAATGTAAAAGCTGATTTGATTTAATTTCATACATTTGTAGGAATATAAATTTCACCACGTTACGAGTCTGCATCGGATGCTTTATAGTTTTCTGTTATTTATACAGTTTACTAATTGATGTTTGTAATACTACCCATCCCATTATTTGGTTAGTTACATTTGAATATTCCATTTTCAGGAAATCATCCACTTGCCCTCAAAACTGCAAGAATTTAATTTAAATGGTTTACCTCAACTGCACCTTATATCATGGGTGGGTCCTACTCCCGGACAGATTTTGAGACTCCAATGTCTTCGGGAACTAGAATTGTATCATTGTGAAAACTTGAAATCTCTATTCTCCATGGCAGCACATAGAAGCCTACCAGAGTTGATGTTCCTTTCTATAGGTGGCTGTCAAGAATTGGAACAAATCATTGAAGAAAATGAAGAAGAACTTGAGCAGCACCTATCCAATGCTGAAGTGTTTTTTCCAAAACTAACATCTTTAAGTATCCAAGACTGCAACAAGTTGAAAAGCCTTTTCTCTGTCGCTATGGTTAGAATGCTTCCACAATTAAGCAGTCTTACTATATCAAGGGCTACTCAACTAGAAGAGGTTTTTCGACACGGCAGTGAAGACGACACTATCAATGAAGTGGAAATTGTGTTTCCAAACTTAACTGTGATAATATTGCGATACCTGCCGAGTTTTGTTGATATTGGCCAGGGTTTTAACTTACAGGCCCCAAAACTTCAACAACTCAAAATACAAGAATGCCCCAAAACTGCTCCGAGTTTGAGATCAATTCAGGTGACTCCTCTTACCCATAAACCAACTACTGACATAAAATGTCCTGATTATTTTGGCTTTTTCCTAATTTTTTGAAAACTTAATAATCATTTAGAATAATGTTTGGAAAGTGAGATAGACAAACCGACCAGTTGAAACTTATTTTGAATATGTCTCACATCTTCTCTCTGACTTGATTTGCACTTGATTTTTCTTGGTCATTGAATGAAAACATAAAAGATGAATATTTGTTATAATTCTAGAAAGGTCACCAATCACGTGAGCTACCAATATTGTCAGTGTGAAGCATGAAGCAGAGAGCGGTCAAATATAAGCTCTTGTTTGGAGTGATATAGCTCAATATTGAAGATAGATTCCGCTTCTGAAGAATTTTTATTTTGGACAGAGTGTCACACTCATAATCTGAATGGGACTCAAACAGTCAACATAAATTCATTTTTATTTGCACATTCCAATATAGCATTCAAGATTATTATTTGAGTGTGTAATGTAAGAAAATAGTTCCTCCTAACTAGAATTTGTTGATTTCTTGGTGATAAAGGTGCAACTAGAAGAAGAAGGGAAATGAGAAGATGATGAAGATTCCTCTTGTGACTGAAGACCGCATTCCTGTACTCTCAATTGTAAGAGAGAACAAGTGGTACAGATAACATAGTATTATCTTATACCTTACTTATACATAACTGAAAAATTGTGCATGTGTCATTAATTAAGTAAAGAATTTTCAGATTTAGATAGAGAAGATGTTGAACAGGCTGATAAATAGAAAATTTTAAGTTATTATTCAATTTATGTAATTTGCGTATGGAATTGTGTCATACTTGTGCTTGTGAATATGGTTATAGTGTTGGAATCGATCCAACATATAGACGGTCTTTTTTTTTCTCAGTTAGGAGTTTTCAACTAGTAAGGAATAAGAATGAAGCTAGGTGTTTGGGAATTTTGAAACTATGCAATTATGGAGGACGATGCTTATGCATTACCAGTATAGTAGTATATGTTCTAAGATGTGATGATTTTCACTATGAATTTTCTGTTTCTTATAACTTGCTCAAGAGAAAATTGAGAAAATATTTATTCATACTTCAATAGAAGGTCAGTATGAGAATTTTATAAATGTAATTTTTTGTATATATAAAGAGAAAATCTGGGAAAGGGAAAGGTAAAAAGGAAGCAGAAACATAATTGAAGGAGGAAAGATTGAAATAATAAAGATAGATCAGTAATTTCGTATTTCTTCCGTAAAGATGAAAAATTGATTTGGTTGGGACTACTCTGATTATATGTGCTTAAATCTGTTTGCTTTTTGTCCAACTTTAAATTACAACTGAGTCATCTTCCCTTTTGTAAATAAAAAGACCTTATAAACAAGTCCTCTCTAAACAACTATCGTGGAACCATGTAAAAGTATCTCATGAAGTAACACTTTATAAAAATAATTCAGTTTTTATCTGAAAACTTTTGTTTGTAAATAGCACCTAAAGAAGATTAGTTCATCTACATTATGTGTCACACAAAAAGGCTGAATACTTAATCTGTAGAAACATTGGTGAGATTTTTAGATAACAATTTTTTATGAGATATTTTCAGGAGAAGGAAGTTCTCTATGTTAACAATGTTAACAAGGAAAAGACATTGTAATAAGTAATTTAGATAGCAAATAAATGACTAGGTTAACAATTAATAAGTCAAGTATACACTTTGCCTGAATTTCCTCTGCATTAGAATATCTCCACTCTGACATAAATAATAATATAGAAAAAAGAAATTTATGACCTTCACATATCTGTAATAACAAGGTATAAGAGTTTCTCTAAATTTATTTGTGTATAGTTCTGTTAAATAATATAACTTTATTAAGTATCTTCTCTGTTCAATGCTGCATTAGAGGACAAATATGTTTGGCTCAATAGTATTTATTTGACTTTCCCCTTTTTCTACTATTTCAAATGATTTCATTGCAGACAATGAGTTCCAGATTTCCCCAACTAATCTACTTTTAGTTTCAGCAATGCTATTATTCAGTGCTATTATTATGTCCTTCCCCTTTGTTTATTGACTGTTTTTAGGCATTGTAATTTGGAAATTTAGTTTTGGAAGGGAAAATGCTTTTATGTTACAACAGCAGTGAGAAACTTCATATTTACATCATAATATTTTGCAGTACTTCAACAATGGATCATATGATAAAATGGAGACTCTTTCAAGGCAAAACATTTGCCGCGTGGACAGCCTAATGTCCTTAGCTGCATCAGAAGGTGACGAGCCAGAAATTGAGGAACCCTTTTGAGAGTTGGAGCAAAATATGATGTAAAAGATGCAGATGAACTGACAACACTGGATAGGGAAAATGATGACATTAAAGATTTAATTCTTAACTTTCCTGTGAAGAGGACATGATTTTTTTTTATTTCATTTTTTTGGTGAAAGAGAACAAGATTAGTTTGTTTCCATTATGGGTTTTATGTTTATTATGTTGTAGGAAAAGTGATTCTGTAATGTTATAGAGATTCGTTTTGCGTGCCATATTTTTTTTTTTTTTGTTTTAAAATGTGTGGGCCCCACAAAATGTTGTGTGTGTAGGAAAGTTTGTTGTGTTATGTTGAAGGAGGAAATAAAAACCCTTCCATTATATGCCAGTTCTGTTACACAGTTGGGTACATTATGATAACTTCTGAACTATTATAGTTTATATGCTTTGGGTTGATACTAAGCATGATGTTTTTCTCAGCAATCGGTGTATAATCTCATGACTAAGCTTAGATATACTAATCGAGGACATGTAATATTGTATCTCATAAATTTGTTAATATAATCACACTGGTGAGTACGATATCATATAGGGTATATAGGGATTGAGTGGCCAATTCGCATATAAAACCCCACTTGGCCATTGTGCTTCGCATGTTAAAAAGAACAACCACATAGCAGCTTTAAATGCATGCCAATCCAAGATACGAGATGCATGCTTCAACAATGGATCATATGATAAAATGGAGACTCTTCCAAGGCAAAACATTTGCCACGTGGACAGCCTAATGTCCTTAGCTGCGTCAGAAGGTGACAAGCCAGAAATTGAGGAACTGTTGATCTTTTATGAGAAAATCAAACATCAGAAACGATATTATGCAACAGCTTATTTTATTCTGACTAATGAACTTGATTTAAATACAAAACTGAGCTCATGTGGTTGCCACTAACCAGCTGATTTTGTTGGTCCACAAAATCAGCAACAAACTAACAAAGCAATAACAATAAAATGAAGTAAACAAACTCCTAAACAGAAAACTAAACGATTTAAAAAAAACAATTAATTAACTCCTAAAAAAAGGACATCAACAACAGCCTTGAAACACCAACATTCTCCTCCTGGATCAAGTGCTGCACACTCCTAGCTTCTCCCTGAGAAATTCAAATCGACTAACATGAAATGACTTGGTGAATATATCTGCAATTTGGTTTTCTGAATTGCAGTACATTAGCTTCACTTCTCCAGCCTTCTGCACTTCTCTCAAAAAATAATACTTGATCTTAAAATGCTTTGTTCTTCCATGAAATACTGGATTCTGTGAAATAGCTAGAGCAGCTTGATTATTCACAAATACTTCTATGCCTTCTTTTTGCTCCAAATGCAGGTCATCCATCAGCTTCTTCAACCATAATGCTTGGTTCACAGCTGCAGTAGCTGCAATGAACTCAGCTTCTGTAGTTGATTGGGCCACTATTTCCTGCTTCTTTGAACACCAAGAAAAACAAGCTGACCCAAATGTAAAACAATAACCCGAAGTACTTTTCATATCATCCACTGATCCAGCCCAGTCACTGTTAGAATACCCTTGCAACTTAAACTTCTGAATTCTACAGAATTTGATTCCATATGAAAGAGTACCTTTCAAGTACCTTAACACCCTTTTTGCAGCTACCATATGCAGTTCACTTGGACAATTAAGAAACCTAGACAAGACACTTACAGTAAACATAATGTCTGGCCTAGTTGCAGTGAGATACATAAGGCAGCCAATTAAACTCCTATAAACTCTTTCATCTGCAGATTCCGATTCATCTTTCTTTTGAAACTTTTCCTTTTGACCCATTGGAGTACTTACACTCTTGCACTCCTCCATGTTGAATCTTTTCAGAATCTCCTTCAAGTACTTCTTTTGATAGATAAAAATTTCATTTTCAGTTTGTCTAACCTCCATCCCCAAAAAATATGACATCTCACCAAGATCAGTCATTTCAAACGTTTTCATCATTTCCCTTTTGAATGCAGTAATCTGAGAATTATTACTCCCTGTTACCAGCATATCATCCACGTAAAGAGACACCACCACTAAGTCAGATGCTAACTTCTTAACATATAAAGTGGATTCACTAAGACTTTTTATGAAACCCAAACCCAGCAAGTGCTCATCCATCTTGCTGTACCATGCTCTAGGAGCTTGCTTCAAACCATAGAGAGCTTTTCTCAGCAAATAAACCTTCTCCTCCTGATTTGGTGTGACAAAGCCTTCTGGCTGCTCAACATAAATCTCCTCTTGCAACTCTCCATTTAAAAAAGCAGATTTCACATCTAACTGATACACTTTCCATCCTTGTTGAGCTGCCAAGGCAAGAATCATTCTAATTGTATCTAGTCTTGCAACCGGAGCAAAGGTTTCTGAGAAATCAACTCCCCAAACCTGTGCATATCCCTTCACCACTAACCTGGCTTTATGCTTGTTCACTGAGCCATCGGGATTGAGTTTGGTCCTGAAAACCCATTTTACTCCAATCACTTTCCTGTCCTCAGGTCTTTCTATTAGCTCCCATGTCTGATTTTTTTCTATCATAGCCAACTCTTCCTTCATAGCATTCATCCACCTCTGATCACTTTTAGCTTCCTCATAACTTGAAGGTTCCAAAACAGCCACACTACACCTCTGATATATATCAGTCAGAGATCTGGTACCTCTAATTGGATCATCATCTACTAGCTCATCATAATCCAGTGAGACCTCTTTATGCTTTGCTTGTGGCTCATCTGTCCAGTCCCACTGCTCATCTTCTAGGAACTGAACATCCCTGCTATTGATCACCTTCTTTGTTTGCGGTTGATAGATCTTGTAGGCTTTTGACACCAGACTATAGCCAATGAAAATTCCAGGTTCAGCTTTTTCTCCCAGCTTGTCTCTCTTGACCTGTGGAATGTGAGAAAAACACAGACAACCAAACACTTTCAAATTTTTTAGAAATGGCTTGAAACCAAACCAAGCTTCGAAAGGTGTCTTCTTTTCCAGTGCCCTTGTAGACAGTTTATTTAACAAAAAGACAGCTGTGTTTGCTGCTTCTGCCCAAAATTCTTTTGGTAGATTCTTCTCATGCAGCAGACACGCAGTCATCTCCATAATGGTTCTATTCTTTCTTTCACTAACTCCATTTTGCTGTGGAGAATAAGGAACAGTAAGTTGATGCTCAATTCCAGCTTCCTCACAGAAAGTGTTAAACCTTTGTGAAGTGTATTCTGTTCCATTATCAGATCTGATGACTTGAATTTTGCAGCCACTTTGAGTCTCAACCCATCTTTTAAACTTCAGAAATATCTCAGCAACTTCTGACTTTTGCTTCATAAAATAAATCCAGCACATTCTAGTATAATCATCAATGAAGATAAGAAAATACCTGCTGCCATTTAGTGAAGGAGTCACGTGAGGACCACAAAGATCTGTATAAATTAGTTGCAGTTTCTTTGTAGCTCTCCAGGTGGATTCTTTGAAAGGAAGTCTTGTCTGTTTGCCCAAAAAACAAGCTTTGCACCTTGTGATCTGCTCCTCCAGGATTGGTAACCCAGTTGCCATTTCATTCTTCTGCATGAATAGTAAGCCTTTGTAATGAAAATGCCCCAGCCTTTTGTGCCATATTTCTGAATCACTAGCCTGACACTTGAATGCCACTTGCTCCTTCTCAAGAGGATTTAGAGAAAAACTCTTCTGTTGCATCTTTATTCTGAACAGCTCCAGACCATTTGAGTCAAAGATCAAACACTTCCCTTCGTCAAATATCACTTTAAATCCCTTTTCTACCAACTGTCCCACACTCAGAAAATTCTGATCAATATCAGGCACGTACATCACACCAGAAACCAGCTTAGTTCCAGCATAGCTCTCTATTGCTACAGTCCCTTTACCTTTCACTTCTAGATACTCTCCATTTCCAATTCTCACTCTTGACTGCAATGACTTGTCAAGGTCTCTAAATAGCTTTTCATCACTTGTCATGTGGTTTGTGCAACCACTATCGACAAGCCAACTATCACATGGAGCACTAGAGGAGAAACAAGAGGCAACAAATAATTGATCTGCCTCATGCTGGTCTGCAACATGTGCCTCACCTTGCTGCTGATTTCCCTTTTCTTTGCAGAACCTTTCAATGTGTCCAAGCCTATGACACTTTCTGCACTTTACATCTGGCCTCTTCCAACATCTAAAGTGTGGGTGATTCTGCTTTCCACAATGCTTACATGAGGAATGCCCGCCCCAATTGTTTTTAGAGTTGACTGCATTGTTCTCTCCTGCAGCAGCTTCTGAACCACTACTGTCATCTCCTTTCTTCCATCTTACATTATGCTGTTCTTTAGCCTGCAAAGCTCCTTCTGTACTTCCTTCAAGCCGCATTAACCTTCTCTGCTCTTGTGCTTACAGAGCACTTAGCAATTCTGCCAACTTGATTTGAGACAAATCCTTGGTATTCTCCAAAGATGCAATGGTTGCTTCAAACCTTTCGGGCAAGGAGACAAGAACCTTTTGCACTAGCCTATTATCAGAGAGGTCAGTGCCTAGAGCTCTTGCTTGATTTGCAATATTTACCAACTTATCAGAATACTCCTTAATTGTTTCAGACTCCTTCATCTGCAATCTCTCAAATTGTGTGATCAGATTCAACCCCTTCATGCTTCTAATCCTCTCATCTCCTTTATACTCAGCTTTGAGGAAGTCCCAAATAGCTTGAGCTGATTCACAAGCCATAATTCTGTTGAAAATGGCAGGTGAGACAGCAGCATATAAACAAGACTTTGCCTTTGCTTTTCTTGTTATCCTCTCCTTATGAAACTTGATTTGATTGATGGTTGGATTTTCAAGAAGGGGAGCAACTTCATAATCTTGTTCTACAGCTTCCCAAAAATCGCAGCCCTCTAGATAGGCTTGCATTCTCACTGCCCATGCTTGATAATTTTCTCCATCGAATATTGGTGGAGCCATTGCTGAAAAACCACTCGATCCTCCCTCCATTAATTTCTTAAGTCACTCACAGCCCCTTAAGATCAAGAAGGCTCTTGATACCAATGTTGATCTTTTATGAGAAAATCAAACATCAGAAACGATATTGTGCAACAGCTTATTTTATTCTGACTAATGAACTTGATTTAAATACAAAACTGAGCTCATGTGGTTGCCACTAACCAGCTGATTTTGTTGGTCCACAAAATCAGCAACAAACTAACAAAGCAATAACAATAAAATGAAGTAAACAAACTCCTAAACAGAAAACTAAACGATTTAAAAAAACAACTAATTAACTCCTAAAAAATAGGACATCAACAACAGCCTTGAAACACCAACGGGAACCCATTTGAGAGTTGGAGCAAAATATGATGTAAAAGATGCAGATGAACTGACAACACTGGATAGGGAAAATGATGACATTAAAGATTTAATTCTTAACTTTCCTGTGAAGAGGACATGATTTTTTTTTATTTCATTTTTTTGGTGAAAGAGAACAAGATTAGTTTGTTTCCATTATATGCCAGTTCTGTTACACAGTTGGGTACATTATGATAACTTCTGAACTATTTTAGTTTATATGCTTTGGGTTGATACTAAGCATGAAGTTTTTCTCAGCAATCGGTGTATAATCTCATGACTAAGCTTAGATATACTAATCGAGGACATGTAATATTTTATCTCATAAATTTGTTAATATAATCACACTGGTGAGTACGATATCATATAGGGTATATAGGGATTGAGTGGCCAATTCGCATATAAAACCCCACTTGGCCATTATGCTTCGCATGTTAAAAAGAACAACCACATAGCAGCTTTAAATGCATACCAATCCAAGATACGAGATGCATGCTGCTAGAAATTGATAGTCAATGTCAGCAGCTTTGATGGAAGACACTGCATTTTTTTTTCTTTTTTTCTTTTATGAGTTTTTGAAAATTTGGTTGAAAGGCTGATTTTTTGTTTTCTTCTTTTTATTGATGGATTGTGGAGTTTTATATTTTTGTAGATGCAACTTATACTTGATCTATTTTTTCCCCTTCTTGGCTGCATTTTAAGCTTTTCAATTGAAATCAAACAAAATATATGGTATATGGAAACTTTGTGCTCAAACCTTGGTTAGTGGCGAAGTTGAATATCTTTATTTGTCTAGTATGAACATTTTTTGTTTTCCATTCATGTGGCGTTTGGATTCCCAATACATACATATGTTCTCTTTTCTTCTTTTATTTTTTGGTAAACTCATATGTTCTCTTCTTTATTGGGGTTTGTATTTGTAACTTAGCATGACACAACAAACTTTCCTATACACACAACATTTTGTGGGGCCCACACTTTTTGAAGAAAAAAGAAAAAAAAAGAAATCACGGCACGCAAAACGAATCTTTATAATATTACACAATCACTTTTCTACAACATAACCCTTATAAAACCCTTATTTATTATATACCAAGGAGGCAGGGGGCACATTTGAGATTTTTGGTGATTAAGATGCAGATACCCCAGATTTTAGTGGTTAAATATGTGGCTCAATTGCAGCATCCTCCGTCTGTAACACTAGTTTTCTAGTTTAATTAGATTATTGTGTGCAGAATTACTTTTGTGCTTGTTCATTACTTTTTTGGTAGGACTCAGCAAAAAAATTGGTTCACTTACTCTGTCATCTGACCCATAAATACCTATTTTTTTGAACTGGTTTAAATATTGACTCACTTTTATTTGGGACAGTTTTAGACCTGACTTGTTTTAATAATGACTCATTGACCCAAAACTTGACCCATACTTATTATGTGAAAAAAATCACAATTACATTAAAAGAAAAGTTTTAACGTAAAATAATTACGTCAAAATTTTTTACGAAAAACTTTTCTTCAAAATTTTTTGCAAAAATTTTTTTGTCAAATATTTTTACAGAATCTAAATTTCGTCAAAATATTTAAAAAATATATATTCATCAAAAAATTTGACGACACACATTTCCATCGAATTTTTTTGACGGAAAAAAATTTCATCAAAATTCTTTACAGCATTCAAATTTCGGCGAAAGTTTTTGACGGAAACATTTTCGTTAAGTTTTTTGAAAAAAAAAAAAATTCGTCACAATTTTTAGCAAAACACATTTCCATCGAAAGTTTTCAACTAAATATTTTCGTTAAATTTTGACGAAACACATTTTCATCGAAAATTTTTGACGGAAAAAATTTCATCAAAATTCTTTACAGAATTCAAATTTCGGCTAAAGTTTTTGACGGAAACATTTTTGTTAAACTTTTTAACTAAAAACAAATTTTCGTCGAAATTTTTAGCAAACCATATTTCCATTGAAGGTTTTCGACTAAATATTTTCGTTAAATTTTGACGAAACACATTTCCATCGAAATATTTTGACGAAAAAAATTTTCATCAATTTCTTTACATAATTCAAATTTCGGAGAAAGTTTTCGACTGAAACATTTTTGTTAAACTTTTTGACAAAAAAAAAATTCGTCAAAAATTTTAGCGAAACACATTTCCATCTAAAGTTTTCGACTAAATATTTTCGTTAAATTTTGACGAAACACATTTCCATCGAAATTTTTTGACGGAAAAAAATTTCATCAAAATTCTTTACAGAATTCAAATTTCGGCGAAAGTTTTCGACAGAAACATTTCCGTTAAACTTTTTGACAAAAAGAAAATTTCGTCAAAATTTTTAGCGAAACACATTTCCATCGAAATTTTTCAATTTAATATTTTCGTCAAAATATTTTTGTTAAATTTTGACGAAACACATTTACATCGAAATTTTTTTACGGAAAAAAATTTCATCAAAATCCTTTACAAAATTCAAATTTTGGCGAAAGTTTTCGACGAAAACATTTTCGTTAAACTTTTTGACATAAAAAAATTCTTGTCGAAATTTTTAATGAAACACATTTCCATCGAAAGTTTTCGACTAAATATTTTCGTCAATTTTTTTGATAAAAAATATTTCCATCAAAATTTTCAACGGAACACATTTCTGTCAAAAATTTTCGTAAAAATTTTGACAAAAAAATATTTCGACGGAAAAAACATTCTGTCAAAATTCTTTAGAGAATCTAAATTTCATCAAAAGTTTTGAATGAAACATTTACCTCAACAATTTCCGTGAAATTTTCGTCAGAACACATTCCTATTGAAATTTTGAACAAAAAACATTTCGTCAAATTTTTTGATGAAATTCTTTTTTCGTTTAAAACATTTCATGGAGGAAATCATTTTCGTCAAAACTTTTGCCGGAAACCAAATTTTGATAGAAAACTTATTTTTGTAAAAATTCTCATAAGAAAAAAAATTTCGTCGCTTTTCAACAAAAAATATTCTGACGAAAAAATAATTTTGTGACAAGATTTTCGTCATTTGCAACGTAGAAACCAAGTAAAAAACGGGTCAGGTCGGATTTGACCCACTTTAGAAACCAAGTCAGGTCAGATCCGATCCTATTCTGAACTAGTTCAAAAAAAAATCCAAACCAAGTCAAACCTGACTTAAATCAAATTAAAGCGGGTCGGGTCAAAATACCTGACTTATAAAAACCAAGTTGGGTCGAGTCGGCACAAAGACTCGACGTGACCCATGCACGCCCTACTTTTTGCAAGTGTCTAGATTGTGCATCGTTGTTACTGGGGTGGTCCTTCATTCCCCACGTGAGTGCAGTGGTCTCTTTGGGTAAGAAAAATGTGAAAGAAAAAAAGGGGATGATGGAATTCTCTAATTTTATTATGTGAATTCAATGTCATGCATGCTTTCTAGAATTATAAGTCATTTTTTCCTTTCAAATTTTTCTAATTTCGGCAATTAGATTGACAGTGGTATCTTGCATGTTTATTTAAGGGAAGGGGGATCTTATTACCTGATTTATGGTAACTGGAAATCAGGTTTCCTTCAACTTAGAACACTTTAGTATGGTTGGCATGAAAATAAAGAAAGACAATAATTGTTGTACAAGTAAACAAATGGGTGCATTGTTACTAGTTTCGGGTTTTTCAATTGTTTGGTTCAACCTGATATGAATGAGTTGAATCAATTGATTTGCTTTGGTGATTTGATTCAACCTGTGGTTGTTGTCCAATTTCCAAAGTGAAGAGTTTTAAGGATAAATAATTTTTCTTGCTTTTGTAAGTAATTTCATCAGTAAACCAGTAATACATGTTCAACAGTAATCATTCAAAAACATGATACAGGATCTTTAGAATTCATGATTTTCACATAAGAGTGTACCTTTCTCCATTAGTGTGGAAGAACTTTGATGGTGGAATACTTTCTCTAAGCCTTAACCCTTTCACCGTTCTTGTATCTTCTTTGATAGGGATTTGATACAACTTTTCTATGCAGACTCAAAAGGACGTTTATTTTCTGTCATATACCCTTTTCATAAAACTGTTATATAACTGACCTATCACAGTTATTTCTAATTAACTTCCCTTAATGGTCAAAATTACCATAATGCCCTTTTATTAATTAAATCAACTTACACTTAATATTATACATGAGATAAATAATTTTACATTCTCTCACTTGGCTCATGTCATAAGGTGTCCCTTCATGACTTAATCAACATTCATTATAATGCGCATTTACTAGGCTAAAAGTTCTATACATTGACCTAATCATAATTCATTATTAGAAATAAAATCAACATGAGTCATGGCGGTTATATGCTATCAAGTCGGCATAGTCCCTTCCATGTACCACTATATTGACTCTTCTTCCTAACATGATACTTTAATAGGAAGTACACATTATGTCCAACAATAATGTCTTCATTATGGACCACAAATATTTTCAATATCATCACATATACTTGACCAGAGTGTCAACTCTTAATACATAACAATAATTATCATCATTCATTAGCTGACATAATGCCCATTCTACATACATGACCAGTAAATGTCTTGGGCGGTAATCCCTTCGACAAGGGATCAGCTAACATAAGATCGATGCTAATATGCTCTATAGACACTCTTTGTTTCTGAACCTCTTCTTTAACGACAAAGTACTTTAATTCCAAATGTTTAGCACCTTTGGAATACTTGTCGTTTGTAGAAAAGAAGACTGCTGCGGAATTATCACAATAAATTTTCAGCGGCTTTTCAATATTGTCGACCAATCCAAGCCCTGAAATAAAGTTCCGTAGCCATTTAGCCTGAATTGTGGCTTCAAAGCATGCCACAAATTCAGCTTCCATAGTGGACGCAGCTATTACAGTCTGCTTCGCACTTTTCCATGATATAGCTCCTTCAGCTAAAAGATACAGGTAACCACATGTAGACTTTCTTGTGTCTATGCATCCTGCAAAATCCGAATCTGTGTATCCAATCACTTCAAGGTTTTTAGACCTTCTATAAGTAAGCATGTGACCTTTAGTTCCTTGCAAATATCTCAGAACTTTCTTTGCAGCTTTCCAATGATCCATACCGGGATTACTTTGGTATCTACCCAACATCCCAACTGCAAAGCTAATATCTGGTCTCGTACAAGTCTGAGCATACATTAAACTCCCAACTAATGAAGCATATGGAATTGCTTCCATTTCTTTTCGTTCCAATTCACTTTTAGGACATTGCATGAGACTAAATTTATCTCCTTTTTGGATTGGAACTGGAGATGATGAGCGGTTTTCCATTCTGAATCTCTCTTAAACTTTATTAATATATGCTTTCTGAGACAAACCTAACAGTCCTTGTGATCTATCACGGAATATTTCTATTCCTATCACATAAGCCGCCTCACCCATATCTTTCATTTTAAAGTTACTAGAGAGAAACTTCTTAGTCTCATTTAAAAGACCAAGATCATTAGTTGCCAGCAAAATATCATCAACATACAGAATCAATAATATAAACTTGCTCTCACTGATCTTCAGATATATACATCGATCAACGATGTTTTCTTTAAATCCAAAGGAAACAACAGTATCATTAAACTTAAGGTACCATTGTCGCGAAGCTTGTTTAAGTCTGTATATTGACTTCTTAAGTTTGCACACCATGTGCTCTTGACCCTTTTCTATGAACCCCAATGGTTGGTCCATGTACACATCTTCATCTAAACTTCCATTTAGAAAGTTAGTTTTCACATCCATTTGGTGTAACTCTAGATCATAATGAGCCACCAATGCCATAATAATTCTTAAAGAATCCTTCTTTAAAACTGGTGAAAAAGTTTCTTTATAGTCAGTGCCATCTTTCTGAGTGAATCCCTTTGTAACTAGTCTGGCCTTGTAACGTTCTAAGTTACCATGAGAGTCACGTTTGGTCTTAAAGACCCATTTACAACCAACTCTCTTACACCCTTCTGGTAACTCAACAAGATCCTAAACCTTGTTTTGTTCTATAGATTTCAACTCATCTTTCATAGCATCTAACCATTTATCACAATTTTCTCCATTCATGGCTTGTGAAAACGTTAATGGATCATCCGGAATACCCATGTCAAATTCAGACTCTTGTAGATATATTGACGTGAATCGGCAAGTGTACCGAATCGCGCAAGTAATAAAATGATAAGTCAAGTTCGTATCCACAGAGAGTGTGTCCAAATCAATTAAACTATCCTTTTTAAGATTAAATATTTCAAGATGTTTTTGACACGAATGTCAGGATTGTGTGGGAATTTGATTTGTAAAATAAAAAGACGTGTTTTTGTTCTTTTTGAATAATAAAGAATCCAATAAAATAAGGGTTTGAATATATGAGAAAAACGCTGCAGTTAGAGAACACTCACCGATGATCCCCACATTTTACTTTGGATTAAGTTAAATATTAATATATAAATCGTGAAATTAGATAATTATCAGATAAAGGTATCAATAGTTAATTCTCAATCCCTTGAAGAATTAACCCTTTAATCTCATATAGAACCCTAATTCCTTGAGGTGTCCTATATGAGATCAAGCATAAAGATCGATAATTAAAACATCTACAATATGAATCATGTCTATCCCTAGATCATGTTCATACCGTCGTTCTATTCCCTTTCCGGATTAAAGACCTCAGATCCCTCTTGTTGGCCCTAATCCTCAGATTTATTATTACTTACTAGATTGATCGGATCTAATAATAACAATAACAATACGATCAGAATAGAACGAAATTCAAAAGATAAATATATCAATAAAAACTCAATCCATTGTATCAGGGGTTCACAAGGGTTCGTGACCCTAACCACAACAAAGAGGTTCTAGCCAACCATTATCATGGCTAAAATCCAATGTTCAAATGAAAACATAAAATTACAAGAACTACAGAAAGGTAGAAGAAGAGATCTCTCCGGAGCTTTCGCCTCCAAAATGACCTCCGAGTTGTCCAGAATATGAAAAGTGTCTTCTTAGGGTTGCCTTGTGCCCTTTTTATGCACCTCAGAATCCTCCTTTTCTCGCAACTGACAGCTGTCCATCTCAACCCTACGCTTGGAGCGCAGGATCCACGCTCCAAGCGTGGAGCTTCTGCCTCTTTTCTCCTTGTCTACGCTTCAAGCGTAGGGTTCTACGCTTGAAGCGTAGACTCACTGTCTTGGGGTCTTTTCCTACGCTCCTTTATTTGACCTTGAAACGTATAACGGAAACCTTACAATTTATTACATAAACGTTATAACGGAAATATTAAAGTATGAATTTATTACAGAAACGTTTAACGGAAATATTAAAGTATGAATTTATTACAGAAACGTTTAACGGAAAGATTTAATTAAAATAAAATTGAATTCAAATTTCGAATTTAAAATCTGAATTCAACAGTTGCGCGATCCTCTGATGCTGCAAGCGCCATTCCCACGCTCGTAGCGTGGGCCTTTAGTTTCACTTTGTCCTTTTCAGCTCTAATTTGTGCATTTCTCCTATGAAATCAACATAAATTCAGTATACAACTTTAGATTAAGATATTTGACAAATTAACAGTGATTTTGCCCTTTTCTTGCATCAGATTAAGTAACATTCTTCCTCTTTTTATCTTACAATTCCTTATATGCTGATCGCATATCAAATAATTCCCAGATTTAAACGTTGCTGTCCCCAGCAATGTAAAAGACTCAGTCCAGGACATATTTAATTAATCCAACATAACATTCCAGAGACACTCTCAGACACAATATGCCATGCATGCCTGACTCAACATCATAAACTCCCAATAATGTCATCAGCTTCTTAGAGATACAAGTCTACATTGGTTACCCCTCACACAGATAAATAATATTCACTCAACACTCAGTGTTTAAGGGTATAATGAGCACTCAATCACTCAAAGCTATAACACTACCATAGGCTTGATCATATTCTAAAAAATTCTTAAAAATGAAGAATCACACACATGCATTAATTGATCAAAAGGACTTCACAGGTTGTAACTTGGCCGGGGTAATAGGGTAGGAATATATGGATAGTAGCTCAAACAACAATGAGATTGAAAACTGATATTATTTCACTTTAACACATTCAATTCAATGATTTTTGCTCCACTAACATCCCCACAGAATTTCGGGAATTAATTCCTTCCAGCCCACCTTTTACTCTTTTCCTTTTTTTTTATAAGGGCATAGATGATTTTTTTTTTTTTTTTTTATCCCTTAATCACTTGACCTTTGTGGAGCTTACCTCAATTTCTTTATTTTATTTTCAACACATTCAATGATTCAATCTCAATCAAGGTAAGTCATGAAAAATGGATATAGGCTAAGCCATCAATCAGGCCACAGGTCATTTATCAAGAATTAAGTTCAGGCTCAAAGGGCTAGCAAGGGGAAAATCTCATACAGGTGAGTTATTTTGGCCAATAGCAATTAAGAACAAAATGCCTTTATCATATCAATCAATGCATGCATAATAGAGAAACAAATCAAGTTCTAGAGTATTACAACAGTGAGACCTCTCAACAAAAATTTCAGTGTTTAGGCTCAAAACCTCACAGCTATGGTATCAATGCAGACTCAAGAAAATTGACCTCAGACATTATCAGAATTTCACAATATTAATTCAGACAAACGAGCAATCATGCAATCTAATTATGCCTATGCAATGTTATGTCAGAAAGTCATACAATATATTCCAAGAATTTAATCATGTACATTAACAAGATGAGCACATTTAAACCTGGGATTTGTTCAAAACACACATTTTTTTTTTATTTTTTTATTTTTTTAATTTCTTTAATGGCACACCAAATAACTATAAAAAATAACTAAGAAAATGAAAAGAGTTAGGATATCTCCCCTGATAGAAGAATTGCAGTTCTAAGGCGCAAGCCCACCATTCCCAGATTTAGAGCATTGTTGTCCTCAGCAATAATTAAACCACAAGAAGGAAAACCTGCACAATGGAACAAGCAGTGGCATATAGAAGAGACTATAATGCGCACCTTAAAACATCAGAGAAAAATATACTAACTAAAATACAAAACAGAAAAATAAACTAATGTACAAAATCTCCGTCAGCAAGGAGATAAAGTCAAACCTCCATGTCATCCCACTCAGCAGCGTGGGATGACTCAGCAAACGGAGGATCTGGTGGTATTGGCTGCCTTGGTGTTTGGAGCCACCATTCCCAGATTTGGCCCAAACCATGGAGCCATGTTAGAAACTCTTTGAAGCTTTGATTCTTCTGAGAGATAGAATCTCTATGTCTCTTGTCAAACTTTAGCTTCCGGTGTCTCTTCCAATTCTTATTAAAGAGTTTGATCACCTCTTTTCTCACTACCTTCTTCATTGTAGGATGACTCCTCCCTTGGGGTTTCTTCTCATGTTTGCCATCATCCTCATTTAGAATTTTATTGGTATGAGCAGAGGGATCTTTGTCTTTCAATTCAGTCTTTTCTTCCTTCAGTGCTTCAGTCACTACCTTGTTACACAAGAAGATATCTCTTAAAGTTTTAGGAGACTCCTTCAACTCCACCTTCGTGGCACCATTTTCATCATCTGCTCTTCTAGAAACTTCAACCGCTACACTTTGCTTTTCCTTTAAGATTTCCAGACTAAAACAATCATCTTTGTGAGAAGACTGTTTTAAAGAATCAAAGACATTGATGGTAACGGTCTCATCATTCATCCTTAGTTCAAGCTTCCCGTTTTCAACATCAATCATTGCACGGGCTGTGGCTAGGAAAGGTCTACCCAATATGAGAGGCATTTCATTTTCTACCTCCATATCAAGCACAATAAAATCAGCCGGAAAGATGAACTTGTCAATTTTTACAAGGACATCTTCGACTATACCACTTGGCTTCCTTAAGGATCTATCAGCAAGCTGAAGAGAAACCAAAGTAGGCTTCAATTCAGTAATCCCCAAGGCTTTACAGACAGATAAGGGCATCAGATTAATGCTCGCCCCTAAATCACACAAAGCTTGGCCAATCTTTGTATCTCCAATTTCAATTTCAATGTTGAAGCTTCCAGGATCACGAAGTTTAGGAGGAAACTTCCTAGTGATAATAGCACTGCACTTCTCAGTAAGTGCAACTGTTTGACACTCTTGTAGCTTATGCTTCCTGGAAAGGAGATCTTTCATGAATTTTGCATAGTTTGGCATATTAGCCAATGCTTCAGCAAACGGGATGTTCACATGCAATTTCTTGAAAATATCAAGAAATCTGTCATAACTTTTTGCTTTTAATTCTGGCTTCAACCTTCCAGGATAAGGTGCCATTTTCATAAGATACTCTTCACTAAGTTCAAATTTTTCTTTTGGAAGAGTAGCTGGCTCCTTCTCATCATCAGTTGGTTTCAATATTTCAGGAAACTTTTCCTTTTCTTTTTCAGATTTCTCCTCCTGTTCAACCTTCTCTTCCTCTTCTATAGGTTTTGGTGGGGATGATACCACTTTCCCACTTCTAGTTATAACTGCCATACAATTTTCCTTGGGATTGGTAGTAGTGTTACCAGGAAAGGTACCTGGAGCTCTATCAGATAACTGTTGGGCAAGTTGACCAACCTGATATTCCAGGTTCTTGATTGAAGCTTTAGTGTTCCTGGACTCAGCTCTACTTTCCTCAATGAAAGCATTGGTACTTCTTTGATTAGCCTTACTCTCTTCCATGAAAGCGTTAGTACTTTGTGCCAATGTTCCTACTAAACGCTCTAGGTCGGGAGGCTCTCTTTTTGGAATAGGTGGTGGTTTTAGATAGTTGTCAGATGTCATATCTAAACCAGTACCTTGATAACTCTTCCTTTGGTAACTATTACCGCCAGCAGAATTATTCTGATTCCTTGAGAAATTTTGTTGATTAGGGCGCTGATCATACCAAATGCCATTTACCTGCAACTGTTGAGCAGAATCTGAAGACATCAATGTAGGACAAGCATTGGTGTCATGATCTTCATGACAATATTCACAGTCAAGAACAACTGCACTTGCTTGAACTTTAGAAAGCTGCATCCTCTCAAACTTTGCATTCAGATTGGACATCTGTTGTGATAACAACTTTTGCTCTGCCAGCATTGCATTATTATCATTGAGTGGTACTACATCCCTTTTAACTGTCCTTGTAGATGTTTCATTCTCATTTTTAGCTAACTTGTCAATCAAATGATATGACTCTGAAGCTAGCTTATCACCCAAAGAACCGCCTGCTGCAGTATTAATAACCAGTTTCATCTCCGGTAGACAACCATTGAAAAAGATTCTCACTTGGTCCCCTTGAGATAGGTTATAATGAGGAACCTTTCTCATGAGGGCCTTGAATATATTCCAAGAAGCGCAGATGGTCTCTCCCATTTGTTGTTTGAAGGATGTGATATCATTCACCATGTTGTTGTATTTCTCCATGGGGAAGAACTCTGCAAAGAATTTTTCGGACAAGTTTTCCCAAGAAATGATGCTATCAGCAGGTTGTCTTTCCACCCAATCAAAAGCTTTTCCCTTAACAGCAAAAGGAAAAAGTCTCAATCGTATTGCATCATCAGAAACATGTGGAGGCTTTGTAGAGTCACAGATTCGTAAAAATCTGTCAACGAATCTGTGAGGATCTTCATTGTCCTCTCCTCCATACTTTTCTCTCTCGGCCAACTGAATGATGTTGGACTTGAGCTCCCATTGATTGTTCCCAAGTTCTGGTGGAACAATTCCAGCATTGGGCCTGTTAAAGATAGGCGTGAGGATGGTGTTCATCCTAGGATCAGCATTCTGATTAGGAGCAGCCATCTCTAGGGTTTCAGCTACTGGAATGGGAGTTGTCTGTGCCCTTTTTCTTTCCTTCTCTCTTTGAGCAATTCGTTCGCTTCTCCTTAGAAAAGCACTGCTTTGCATACAACTTCAGAGAAAAGATTAGTAGCACAGATTCAAAACAAAAATAAAATTAAAAATAAAATAAAAACAATTTAATCTTTAAAATCAAGATTAATTGATTTTAGAAAAACACTCCCCGGCAACGGCGCCAAAAACTTGACGTGAATCGGCAAGTGTACCGAATCGCGCAAGTAATAAAATGATAAGTCAAGTTCGTATCCACAGAGAGTGTGTCCAAATCAATTAAACTATCCTTTTTAAGATTAAATATTTCAAGATGTTTTTGACACGAATTTCAGGATTGTGTGGGAATTTGATTTGTAAAATAAAAAGACGTGTTTTTGTTCTTTTTGAATAATAAAGAATCCAATAAAATAAGGGTTTGAATATATGAGGAAAACGCTGCAGTTAGAGAACACTCACCGATGATCCCCACCTTTTACTTTGGATTAAGTTAAATATTAATATATAAATCGTGAAATTAGATAATTATCAGATAAAGGTATCAATAGTTAATTCTCAATCCCTTGAAGAATTAACCCTTTAATCTCATATAGAACCCTAATTCCTTGAGGTGTCCTATATGAGATCAAGCATAAAGATCGATAATTAAAACATCTACAATATGAATCATGTCTATCCCTAGATCATGTTCATACCGTCGTTATATTCCCTTTCCGGATTAAAGACCTCAGATCCCTCTTGTTGGCCCTAATCCTCAGATTTATTATTACTTACTAGATTGATCGGATCTAATAATAACAATAACAATACGATCAGAATAGAACGAAATTCAAAAGATAAATATATCAATAAAAACTCAATCCATTGTATCAGGGGTTCACAAGGGTTCGTGACCCTAACCACAACAAAGAGGTTCTAGCCAACCATTATCATGGCTAAAATCCAATGTTCAAATGAAAACATAAAATTACAAGAACTACAAAAAGGTAGAAGAAGAGATCTCTCCAGAGCTTTCGCCTCCAAAATGACCTCCGAGTTGTCCAGAATATGAAAAGTGTCTTCTTAGGGTTGCCTTGTGCCCTTTTTATGCACCTCAGAATCCTCCTTTTCTCGCAACTGACAGCTGTCCATCTCAACCCTACGCTTGGAGCGCAGGATCCACGCTCCAAGCGTGGAGCTTCTGCCTCTTTTCTCCTTGTCTACGCTTCAAGCGTAGGGTTCTACGCTTGAAGCGTAGACTCACTGTCTTGGGGTCTTTTCCTACGCTCATTTATTTGACCTTGAAACGTATAACGGAAACCTTACAATTTATTACATAAACGTTATAACGAAAATATTAAAGTATGAATTTATTACAGAAACGTTTAACGGAAATATTAAAGTATGAATTTATTACAGAAACGTTTAACGGAAAGATTTAATTAAAATAAAATTGAATTCAAATTTCGAATTTAAAATCTGAATTCAACAGTTGCGCGATCCTCTGATGCTGCAAGCGCCATTCCCACGCTCGTAGTGTGGGCCTTTAGTTTCACTTTGTCCTTTTCAGCTCTAATTTGTGCATTTCTCCTATGAAATCAACATAAATTCAGTATACAACTTTAGATTAAGATATTTGACAAATTAACAGTGATTTTGCCTTTTTCTTGCATCAGATTAAGTAACATTCTTCCTCTTTTTATCTTACAATTCCTTATATGCTGATCGCATATCATATATCACATAATCATTAGAAATAGCTAGTCTCCTTTCTCTTTGAGATCTTCTTAATGCTATTTGTTGTGGTTCTTCTACTGTGGGTTGATTCGATTCATCAACAATGATTTCTTCATGAGTAGTGGGATCATTAACTTGTCCTTCATTATTATTGATTGGTTTAATAACATAAGGAACAATAACTTTACTAGAGCTACAAGTCAATGGAACTTGTACTCTCACTTCATGAATATCCACTTTACGTGGTGTTTCACTCCCACTAACTTCACCATTCTCAATGAACCTTGCATTTCCAGATTCAATAATCCTTGTAGTATAATAAGAACAGTAAAATCTATACCCTTTCGATTTTTCTGGATAACCACTAAAATAACCACTTATTGTCCTTGCATCCAGTTTCTTTTCTTGCGGATTGTAGTATCTAATCTCTGCCTGACAACCCCAAACATGCAGGTGTCTTATACTAGGTTTCCTTCCAGTCCAAAGTTCAAAAGGAGTCTTTGGAACTGACTTACTAGGAACCCTATTCAATACATACATGGCAGTTTTTAGAGCATAAGTCCACAATGAAACGGGTAAAGAAGATTTACTTAACATACTCCTAACCATATCCAGTAAGGTCCTATTACGCCTTTCTGATACACCATTCTGTTGCGGTGTACCGGGCATTGTGTATTGAGCACAAATACCACGGTTTTCCAGAAATTTAGCAAATGGGCCCGGATGTTGTCCACTTTCATCATACCTTTCATAATATTCACCACCCCTATCAGACCTGACAATCTTCACCTTTCTGTCTAATTTCCTTTCAACTTTATTAATATAAATCTCCAAAGCATTTGCAGCTTGAGACTTATCAGGCAGCTTGAGACTTATCATGCAGCAAATAGACATAACCATAACGTGAATAATCATCAATGAAAGTGATAAAATATTTTTCTTTATTGAAGGCATTAACATCAAATGGACCACAGACATCAGTGTGTATAATTTCAAGAAGCTGAGTGCTCCTTGTGGCTCCTTTCTTTGTGTGTTTTGTTTGTTTTCCTTTAATACAATCCACACAAACATTTAAATCAGTAAAGTCTAAATCCGGGAGGATTTCATTATGTACCAATCTTTTCATCCTTTCTTTGGAAATATGTCCCAAACGTTTGTACCACAAGTAAGCGGAACACTCATTAATTACACGTTTAGTACCAACATTATGATGCGGAGTAATAAGCGTTTCAGCATAAAGATTATCAAGACATAATTTATATAATCCATCACATAAAGTACCATTATCAATCAAATGATTGTGCTTGTACAAACTGAAACTACCACTACCAAATTTAAAAGAGTATCCAGCAATATCAAGTTTGGAAATTGAAACTAAATTCCTAGATATACTAGGTACATAAAGAGTTTCACATAAATCCAAATGATATCCACTGTCGAGAATTAAACGGTAAGTCCCAACAGCTTCCACTGGAACTTTCACTCTATTGCCCATAAGGACAAACTTTTCATTTGGCTTTGTGGTTTGGGTCATAAGGAATCTCTGCATTGTATTAGAAACATGAGTAGTAGAACCAGAATCAATCCACCAAGTATTATAAGGAACTTTAGCCAGGTTTGATTCATAACATACATAAGCACTAGGCTTACCTTTCTTTTCGAACCAAGCCTTACGTTTACGCAATCCTTTTTGAAATGCCCTTCCTTTTTACAGAAATGGCACCTCATCTTTGCATTACTTTCCTTTTTGTGGATTTTAGAAGAAAAGGCCTCATCAACTTTAAGGGTTCCTCCTCCTCCTCCTTTCTTTTCATGCTTCTTACATTTATTCTTTTCAGCTCCTTGATGCTTTACATAATTGATGGAATGAGCTCCCTGATTCTTAAGTCTGGTTTCCTCCTGAACTAGCATACTGTGCAATTCATGCACATTCTATTTATCTTTCATGGTGTTATAGTTCATTTGGAAAGGACTATACTCAGACGGTAATGAGTTCAATACGAACTGCACCAGGAAGCTCTCATCCACAGCCATTCCCAATGCTTTTAATTTTGCCGCAATGTTTTCATTTCTATAACATGCTCATGCATAGTACGCGAACCATCAAACTTCATGGTGGTCAGTGTACTCATAAGGGTCCCAGCAAGAGACATATAAGCAGTTTAGGAGCGTTCTTCCACAAGTTTTATCATTTCGATGGCACTTTCAGTTTGTTGAAGAGCTTACTTAATGTTACTTGCTATGCTCATTTTCATGTACATCAAACTTAATCTGTTAGATCTTTCCCAGTTCTTAAAATGGTTCCTTTCATCCTCAGTGCTTTCAGGAGTAATAGCACCAGGTTCCTTTTCTCTAAGAGCCATATCCATATCCATTACCCAAAGGTAAAATTGGATTTGGTCTTTCCATTCAGAGAAGTTCAGTCCATTAAAAATTGCAACAGTTGAGAACATGGAATGTGTGGCAACAGGTACTGCAAGGAATGACATTTAAACGTTAATGCTTTGAGTCATACATGTCACATATTAACATACTTCACATATTCAAATATTCTAACTTCAATGCATATCAATGTTCACCTTTGGGGATCCATTAACATACAACATTAACTATAATGATCAACATCAACATCAACATCAACATAACCTTTATTCCAAATTAATTGGGGTCGGTGGTAGATGAACCCACATGAAGATATAAAATTGTTGAAAAAATAAAATAAAAAAAATAATAATAATAAAATATATATATATATATATATATATATATAAATAAATAAAAGTGAAAAAGAAAGGGACAAGAAGAAGTGGGGGGAAATGAAGGGGAAAAGGACTAAAAAGGGACCATCTGGAACATAGGAATAACCACGGGTCTAACCCTCCACCATACTTATAGCTTTTCTCCATTTCGTTCTAAGACATACCGTCCGCCAATCTATATCCCACTCCATTAAATCTTGTTTTACTACCTTCCCCCAAGTAAGTTTCGGCCGACCTCTGCCTCTTTTCGTGTTGAGCTCTTGGTAACAAACTTCTGTTCTTACAGGAGCATCCAGGGGCCTTCTCATCACGTGCCCAAACCACCTCAATCTATGTTCTCTCATCTTCTCGGCAACCGGTACTACTCCGACCTTTCGTCGAATATCTTCATTTCTTATCTTATCCATCTTTGTGTAACCACACATCCACCTTAACATCCTCATCTCTGCTACTCCCATCTTATGCTCATGTTGCCTATGTGCTGGCCAGCATTCCGCTCCATATAGCATTGCCGGTCTTACTGCCATTTTATAGAATTTTCCTTTTAACTTAAGGGGGATTTTGCGGTCACACAAAAACCCAGATGCACTGCGCCATTTCATCCACCCTGCTCTGATTCTATGATTAACATCCTCATCAATCTCTCCACCTTTTTGTAAAATAGAGCCCAAGTATTTAAAAGCATCTTTTTTGGGTACCTATTGACCAATTAAATGCACGGGCTCTTGGTCCCCATCTCGTACCAGAGAAAACTCACACTTCAGATACTCAGTCTTGCTTCGACTTAATGTGAATCCTTTGGATTCCAATGTGCTTCTGCACAATTCAAGTTTTCTATTAACACCCTCCTTGCTCTCATCAATAAGCACAATATCGTCTGCAAAAAGCATACACCATGGCACTTCCTCGGGAATAATTTATATTGTAGGAGCAAGAGCACAGAGCAACAGTCAGATTTGCCAACAGGAGCAATTCACTCTGACTGAGAGCAACCCTTTTCGACTATACGCAAGCGTACGTGTCAAGCAATATAGGGTGTTATAGCCCCAGATTTATCGTCCTCAGGGAGCAATTGTGAAGTAAGAAACGTTCAAGGAAACTTAATTTGTAAAAATAAAATAAAGAAAAGCAACTATTCTCGACCAAGCTTCACAAAGAGCAATCTCTAGTCAGCTAGTTAAACAATGTTAACCATTCTGGACCTAGATGAGAGCAATGATAACTTAGTATGATCATCGAATGTAAAAGCATCAATTTGAAGTAGTTCAAAAGTAATCAGTGAGATGAGAGTAAAATCAGTAATGTAAACACAAGTAAAATGTTGTGGAAAGAGTTGCAACAAAAGATTGATGTGGGGTTGATTTTTAAGAAGGTTAAGTAGGTAGTCACGGGCTCCTTATTTTCATCCCTTTGGTTAACCCTGCTTGGTAGCATATTTTATAAATGGAATCTGCCCCTTCCTTTACTTTGCCTTAGGGTAAGAAGAGAGCAAGGCCTTGCTCCCACCTTACTCCAGAGGTCTTAGAGTTACACACAAGGAAACCATGCTGCCTTCTCAAAAGAGCATGGACTCACATGGCAGTGCTCCTCATTCCGGGTGTTTCTTCCTCCTTTCTTCAGGCTAAACTACCCCAAGATCTTGAGACTGCTCCACACGCCCCTGTCAGTGTTTCATCGACCGAGTGGTCCCGGGAAGAGGTTGCAGCCCAAGGGGTTTTACAGAATCAATATATTAAACCAAAGAGCAACTTAGATTTCATTTATAAAATATGTGTTCCTTACAAAGTTATCCTAAGACAAAAGGGATTACTTCTATGGAACCGTTACCTACTTAAAGAAAGTTAGCTCCTAGTGAGCATTTTTTCTAAACAAAAAGAACAATAAAACTATCCTAGGATGTCTGCCTCCTTTTGGTTGTTTGCTATGTTCCTTTTATAGAGCCCTTCATTTAATCTTCACAGTTCCTTTCATCAAGGGCTGTGCTTTCTTCAAATCCTCTCCAATGGTAGCTCTGCTCCTTGCCAACTCAGCTCTTCATAGGAATACTCTCCAATTGCAGCCTTGCTCCTTGCCAGCGCAGCACTTGATGGAAGTGGTCCCCCTTGCTTTTGGTTTCTCTTTGTGCGCATGAATTCTGGGATCAGGGAGACATGCCCACTATTTCTGCTATAGCTGATGTGGCGGCTCCTGATTGCTTCCTTTTGCTGCTTCTGTGCTGTAGCAGGGAGACACCTCCACCTTCTCTGCTAATGCTGACGTGGAGGCTGCTGATTGCTTCCTTTATTTGCTTTCTGTACTGTACCAGGCTTTATGCTCCCTTCTGCGCAGCATCCCTCTCTCTTCCTAAATGTGCAGCTCCTCTTGTTGGGTCTTAGGTTTCCTGATCAAAACAAATTAACCCAATAATCATATGTGAAAAAGATAATTTTATTTGCTCCAAGCCTACTCTAATTCCCGTTTCACGTATTGCTCTGGTCTGCTTCTTAAAACAATTGCTCCTCATGGAAGAGGGAGGTTAAAGAGAGTGATTTGTAATTAAAACTCGGGCTTGGTGGAACAATATGTACCTAATGGACCTCAACTTTTGAGGCCCATCAAACACCCCAAAACTAAACATTACTCGTCCCGAGTAATCCCTTATTACTTTCACTCTTCTTGTGCTAGATTAATGCTCCTTGAGATTTATCGATGGAGAGTTAACAGAACTTTTTCCATTGCTTCATTGGAGCATCCATCTGACTTGTGAGGTTTCACCAGCTTCAGTGTGCGTGTGTGACCTCTTCCACTCATTAGTCAGTTTTCTCACTGCGTTGCTGTAGGAATGAACTTTTAACTTCTTCTCTAGCTTCATTGCTCCCCTCTTCATTTTTTTTTCTTAGGTCTTTTTGACTGGAAGTCAACTACCCTTGTCTTTGCATAGGGCTGACCTTCAACAGTGTGCTCTTTGAGCGGCTCTTGCTCCTAACCTTGATGATTAGGGCCCTTTGGTCACAGTTCTTTGGAGCAGAGGAGCTGACCTTTTTTTTTTAAACAGAGGTAGAGCAACTCGAAACTCCTTCCTTCAGCAACTTCATGAGTTTGCTGACTATTGGAGCGTCCGATTTTTGTGTAGTTTCCTGAGCTTGGTGTTGCTCCAAATCAGATTGATGCTCTACGTTGCTTTGTCTGACACTGTGAACTCTCAACAGCATCTCGAGGAGCAAAAATCTGAACAGAAGAATTAATGGGTAAATCAGGACGCTCAAGACGGTAATCTAAACAAGAATTAAAAGAAAAAGTTTTGAAAACAAGTAAATCAGGGTGGCGAATCCCTGGTACACCACAGAGGTTCCTTTCCAAGAGCAAATCAGACACGATTCACCCGAAATATTCAGGCATTCGTTCCAGGAAAATTTAATCAAGTTAAATGAGTGGAGAACGAATAAACCTGGGGTCACCGGAGTGACCCTTATTGCTCCTCGATTTCTTGATTTGCTCCACTGTAGGGAGCGGTCATCACTGCTTCTGGTGGGAAGATATTTGGGAATGGTGGATATGGAGTCTGCCCCTTGAATTTTTCTCCCCAGTTACTAGCAAAGACTTGATCACGAGCTCTGCAGTATAGTCTGAGTTGAATATCTTCTTCTCTATTCTTCATCAATTCATCCCTTAGGAGCCTAATCTCCTCTTTCCAGTCATTCCTTTCTTCTTCATGGGCCTGTTCTTTCTCTTCCACCTTCTTCTTCAGTGATTCCACTGTCTCCACCAGGTCCTTAACTGTATTCAGCAAGTTTGAAGATCCTTCCCCTTCCTCGATCTTCTTTTTCAGAGGCTGAGGCTCAGCATTCTTTATCTGGTCTAGTTCCTTCTGTAGGGCTACTTTTTCTTTTTCGATAAGCAGGGTGGCTTCTTTAAAAGCTTGCAGCTCCTTTCCGACTGTTTCCTCCAAGGCTTGCACCTGGATAGCCAGAAGATCTGCGCCGAGCCCAAACAGAGTGTGACAAGTCGTGTCACTTGTTTCAACCAGAAACTGCCTCTTTTCTTTACTTGTGGAGGCTCTCTTAAAGGGAAGTTTCTCCCTCCTTTGAGCTCTCCCAAGTTCTTCCTTCACACTGCCTGAGAATTCGTTTTCTTCTTCTTCCTCCTTTTCACCTTTTTCTTCTTTTTCTTCCTCCCCCTCACTCTCCATTCCTTCATTTTCCCTGATTTTTTTTAACGTGGACTGGTCAATGTTTGCCCCTTCTGGGATGGTTTCCTCCTGAATCGGAGTAGTGGCTTTCATACCAGCCCTTTGGCACATTTCTGTGACCAGACAGGGGAAGAAGAAGGGGGAGTTCCTTGGTGCATTGGACACCAACTGTTTGTATACTATTTTCCCAATGTCGAACTTCTTTTTGGTCAAGATGCATAAAACCAACACTGCTCTTTCCCAATTCACTCTAGAGTCATTACTTACAGGCATTAGACGAGAGTTTATGAAATGCATCCATACCTTTGCCTCGAACTTGAGGTGTTTCCTCAGGATGGACTCCCTGGTTCCCCAAGTTGCTCCCTCTGTGCCTATTTCGCGGAGTACTTCCCCAGTCATGGCCTCATCTCCTCGGCCAGCACAGTATCTTTCGAACGCGTCTTGTTCGGTGGGAACTGAAGCCGTGTTGTAGGCTTCATTGATCTCCTCAGGAGAGAAGTCCACCTTCACTCCTTTGATGAGGAGTTTTGGGAGATCTTCCCTCTTTACTCCCTCCAAGAATGCAGTTACGAACTCGGTACGAGCTCTTGAGGGAGGTTCAACGAACAGCTCCCAGTCCAGCGTTGTTATGTCTTCTGTCATCCATCGTTCGAGTTCTCCATGCTTGGAGTTGAAGACGATGCCTCTTTCAGGTATGATTGTTCGGTCTATTGTGGTGTTGACCGCCTTAAGCTTCTTCCCTGTTTGGGTTCTTTTGTTCGAAGCAGAAGCAACAGGAATGATGACTTTTTGGCGTGTCATGGTGTAAGCTCTGAGTTAGGGGAGTGTGGTAAGAAGTGAAAGTTTTTGCTCTCTGAGAGTTGAAAGAGTTGCAGGTATGAAGAAGGTGGTTTGGAGTTTGTTTATAAAGGGAAGAGAGAAGGGGATGTGAGTTACGGTGAGTGGTGGACAGGGGAGGGGGAGCGTGGGCTTTAATGCGTGTGGGAAAAGCAACTGTTCTCTGCTCTGACGGTTCCTTCCTTTTTTTGAAAACTGCCACCTCTGTTTGATTGGAGTGGTGTGACAGCTACGACCAGGAGCTGTTGTCCAGTCATTGCTTTAGCCGCTCAATCTTCCTTCTTCTGTGAAATCTACGGCCCATTGCAGGCCCTTGGATGAAAAGGTGCAAGTGGGAACAACCTACTCTAGAGTTTGAGTTCAGAAGAACTAAGTTCTAGGTGTCGGTTGCTCCTTGTTGCTCAGGAGCAACCCCAAAACTAGCTTCCTGCAATGGTTAGCAAAAGATTTTCTTATTTTCTTTTTAAACGAAAAAAATCTGGGTTGTCTCCCAGTAGCGCTTCGTTTATAGTCTTAGCTCGACTTGATGCTCCCTTGTTCAAACTTTGGCTGGGTCATTGAGATGATAAGTCTGTTCATCATGCTCATTGATCCCCCTGTTGTACTTTTTAAGTCTATGTCCATTCACCCTGAACGTTGCTCCAGAAGTCTCATGAGCAATGGTAAATGCTCCATTGGGGAATGTTTCCGTAATTTCATAAGGTCCTTCCCATCTTGATTTCAGCTTCCCAGGGAACAATTTTAGTCTGGATCGATACAGCAACACCTTGTCTCCAACTTCTAGCTCCTTGCCGATCAGCTTTTTATCGTGCCACTTTTTCATTTGCTCCTTGTAGAGGTTGGCATTTTCATATGCCTTGCTCCGAAATTCTTCCAGTTCATTTAGTTGGAGCAACCTCTTTTCCCCAGCCAATTCGACATCCATGTTTAACAAAGTGATTGCCCAAAATGCCTTGTGTTGGAGTTCCAAAGGTAAATGGCAAGCTTTTCCAAATACCAGTTTGTAGGGAGAGCAACCAATAGGTGTTCGGCAAGCTGTTCGATATGCCCATAGGGAGTCATCTAGCTTGCAGGACTAATCCTTCCTGTCTGGGTTCACCACCTTTTCCAGGATTTTTTTATTTCCCTGTTGGACACCTCCACCTGCCCACTGGTCTGTGGGCGGTAGGGGGTGGCAATTTTGTGTTGCACTCCATATTTCTTCAGAAGTGATTGAAATTGTCTATTCACAAAATGTGTACCCCCATCACTGATGACTGCTCTGGGGGTTCCAAATCGGGTGAAAATGTTTTTCTTGATAAACTTCAGCACAATCCTGGCATCATTGGTGGGGGTAGCAATGGCTTCTACCCATTTCGACACATAGTCGACTGCAACAAGTATATATTTGTTCCCAAAAGAAAGTGGGAAAGGTCCCATGAAATCAATGCCTCACACATCAAACAACTCAATCTCCATTATTGGAACAAGGGGCATTTCATGTTTTCTTGTAATGTTCCTTACTCTTTGACACCTGTCACATTTTTTAACAAAGATATTAGCATCTTTAAACAGGGAAGACCAGTACATACCTGACTGTAGTACTTTAGCTGCTGTTCTTGCTCCGGCAAAATGTCACCCATAAGGGAAACTGTGGCATTACTCCAGTATCTTCTGTTGCTCTCCTTCAGGAATGCATCTTCGCAGTAGTTGGTCGGAACACCTTTTATAAAGCAAAGGGTCGTCCCAAAAATATTGCTTGGCTTCATGATGGAATCTCCTTCTCCCTTGGTAACTTAAATGATAAGGCTCTATACCAGCAGCCAAGTAATTTGCAATATCTGCAAACCAAGGAGCATTCCATTCAGAGATCATAAGTAATTGCTCATCAGGGAATGTTTCCTTGATCTGATCTTCTTCTTGTGAACTCCTCCTCTCTAATCGAGATAGGTGATCAGCAACCTTATTGTCACTTCCTTTCCGGTCTTTAATCTCAAGATCAAATTCTTGGAGCAATAGTACCCATCTGATCAATCTTGGTTTTGCATCCTTTTTGGCAAAGAGTTACCTAATTGCTGAATGATCAGTGAATACTGTAACCTTGGAGCATATCAAATATGATCTGAATTTTTCACATGCAAAAACAACTGCCAACATTTCCTTCTCCGTTACTGTGTAGTTGGCCTGTGCCAGAGTAAGGGTTCTGCTAGCGTAGTACACAGTTCTGAAAATTTTATCCTTTCGTTGCCCAAGTACTGCTCCTAAGCCAAAATCGTTGGCGTCACACATCAATTCGAAAGGAAGATTCCAATATGGGCTTTGAATGATAGGAGCGGACACCAGCCTTGACTTGAGTTCCAGGAAGGCTGTCATGCATTTTTCATCAAAATTGAACTTCCTATCTTGCTCCAGAAGTTGACAGAGTGGTTTGGCAATCTTGGAAAAGTCTTTAATGAAGCGCCTGTAGAACCCAGCATGTCCTAAGAAGCTTCTGATACCTTTCACAGTGGTCGAGGGAGGTAGCTTCTCAATTGCCTCCACCTTGGCTTTGTCCACTTCGAGGCCTTTGCTCGAGATCTTGTGTCCTAGCACAATGCCTTCTCTCACCATGAAGTGGCATTTTTCCCAGTTCAGCACTAGATTGCTCTTGACACATCTTTCCAATACCTGTTCAAGGTTATTAAGACAAGTAGAAAAAGAGCAGCCAATAACAGAAAAATCATCCATGAAAATCTCTACTGCTTCTCCTACTAAATCAGTGAATAAGGCAAACATGCATCTTTGAAAAGTTGCGGGAGCATTACACAGTCCAAATGGCATTCTTTTGAGTGCAAATGTCCCAAAAGGGCATGTAAAAGTGGTTTTGTGCTGGTCTTCTGGAGCAACCGGGATTTGGTTGTATCCCGAATACCCATCTAAGAAACAAAAGAATTCTTTCCAAGCCAAGTGATCAAGCATTTGATCAATAAAAGGAAGAGGGAAATGATCCTTTCGGGTTGCATTATTCAACTTCCTATAATCTTGACAAATCCTCCACCCAGTTATCTTTTTGGTGGCTATTAACTCATGTTTGTCATTTTCAATCACAGTAATGCCACCCTTTTTTGGAACGCATTGCACAGGAGCTACCCATTTGCTATCAGAGATAGGATAAATTATACCTGCATCAAGCCATTTGATGATCTCCTTTCTTACTACCTCCTTCATATTAGGGTTCAGTCTCCTTTGATGTTCTACAGAGGAGCTATCAGGATCTTGGAGCAGAATTTTATGCATGCAAACTGCTGGGCTAATTCCCTTTATATCAGCCATTGTCCAGCCGATTGCTCCTCTGTAGTCCTTGAGCTTCTGTGTGAGCTGCAGTTCCTGTTCATGAGTTAGTAAAGAAGAAATAATCACAGGGAGAGTGTTTTCCTTACCCAAATAAATGTACTTCAGGTGTTCAGGCAGGGGCTTTAACTCCAAGTTCGGTGGCTGCTCTACTGAGGGCAATTTTGGTGTTTGCTCTTGCTCCGATCGGTTCAAGGATTCAAAGATCCTTTCCTTCTTAGTATGTACAGAACTGATTGACACCAGATACTCCTCCAATTCTTCAAAGTCTTTCATGCCTATTTCTGACTGCAAATGCTCCTGCTGTTCTTCTCTTATGATCAAATCAAGAGTTGAAATGCTGGAGCATTCCTCAGTGTTATCTTCATCAAACTTCATTGCTTTCATGACATTGAACTTTACCTCCTCCCCATTCACACTCATGGAAAGTTCGCCCTTTTTGACGTTTATGACAGCATTACCAGTAGCAAGGAATGATCTGCCACGAATTATTGGAACTTCTTGGTCGGCCTCGAAATCCAATATGATGAAATCAGCTGGTAGAATGAATTTATCTACTTGGACAAGTACATTCTCGATTTTTCCTTCTGGCTTAGCTATGGATCTATCTGCAAGTTGGAGAGTGACTGTGGTTGGTCTTGCTGCTCCTATGTCGAGCTGCTTGAAGATAGAAGCTGGCATCAAATTTACACTCGACCCCAGATCACAAAGTGCTCGACCAAGATAGTTCTTCCCAACTGTACATGGAATGGTAAATACTCTGGGATCCTTGAGTTTGGGAGGAAACTTAGTCAGGTACTTGCATGATTCTTCAGTGAGGGCTACAGTCTCGAACTCCTCAATCCTTCTTTTTTTTGACAAAACGTCCTTCATAAATTTTGCATATGAAGGCATTTGTTCCAGAGCCTCCACCAGAGGGACATTTATGTGAAGCTGTTTCAACAAGTCTAAAAACTTGCTAAACTGCCTATCTTCATGCTGCTTTTTCAACCTCTGTGGAAAGGGAGGCTCAATGGGTTCACTCCTCCTTTTGCATGGTGGGACATAAGTTGGGATCAAAACTGGTTCCTTATCCTTCATTGCTCCATCATCCACTCCGGATGTTGTGGCCTCGGGTGTGATTTCATCCTTCTGAACCTTCTCCTTGGGTTCTGTCTGAACTTGAGGGTCAGTAGTTCCCTCGACTTCTTCTTCCAACGGTTGGCTTGCTGATTGGCATTTACGAGACCGTGCCACTAAATCTGGAGGTGGCAGAATTTTTCTATCTCGTAAACTTACCGCATTACAATGCTCCTGATCTTCCTGGGATGGCTTCTCTGTGTCACTAGGGAGTGTCCCTGGTTGTCTCTGTTTGAGTGCTCCAGCCAACTGACCAATTTGGGTCTCTAGGCTTCTCATGGCTGCACTGTTCTGGTTCATGTATTCCTTGACACAAGTCTCAAAGGATTGGGACTTCCCTTCACCCTTATCCCAGTTTTGATGGTTCTGCCTGGGATATGGGGGTCGATTCTGGTAGTTTCCTCCACTACCTCCAGCATTGTTCTGACTCTTCCATCCCCGGTTGTCATTGCTCCTGTAGTTATTGTCATAACTACCTGCATAACACACAGCAGTCAAATTGTTACATTCTTCAGTTTCATGAGGACATTCACAAACGGAGCAACTTTGTCTTGATTGAGTTAAGAGAAGTTGCTCAGTTGGTCCTTTCTGTTCCATGGGCTTCCAGTTTTTTATAGTGTTCTGGAGCGAAGCCATCTGAGCCGAAAGAGCATCAGTTGAACTTAGCTCCAGAACTCCTGCCTTCTTGGGAGCATGGTCCCGTGTGGTAGGCCATTGAACATGTTTTTTTGAAAGTTTTTCTAACAACCGGTAAGTTTTCGGATAAGTAAAATCCAAAAGATCTCCCCCTGCAGCCGCATCAACAGTGGCTTTCAATGGTGGGGTTAAGCCATGATAAAACGTGTGAATAATGCCCCAATCAGAAACTCCATGATTTGGACATATTCGTATTAATTCCTTAAATCGCTCCCACGCTTCATACAGACTTTCTCCATCATACATTTGGAAAGATGCTATATCAGCCCTCACTTGGGCTTGTTTTGCTTGGGGAAAAAATCAGGTAACAAACTGCTCACATAGTTGTTCCCAAATAGTGATGGAATTTGGGGGCAATGTTCTCCTCCATTCCTTGGCTTTTCCTGCTAAGGAAAATGGGAAAAGCCTCATTCGCATACTTTCCTCCGGAATGCCATGAACTCTGAAATTATCAACTATCTCGGTGAAATTGTCCAAATGACTGTGGGGGTGTTCCATGGGCAATCCATGGAATTGACCAGCATTCATGATCATTTGGAACATTGCAGGTTTGATTTCAAAGTTCGGGACATTCAGTGGAGGAGGAACATAACCTCATTCTGGACCATTTCTGAAGGGAGCAGCCATATCATTCAATGATGGCCCTCTTCCTCCATTCAGTCCTTCATCATTTTCATGATTGTTATTGTTTCCATTGTTACCATTCCCACCATTATTTAAAACTTCAGCCATTGTATGATTTCTTAACCTTTGAACTCTTCTTCTGTTTCTGAAGGTTCTCTCGGGTTCTGGATCAAAAACTATTATTTCCAGTCCAAGTTCTGCAGGTTCTGTGCTCATACAATGGGAAGTGGTAAAATTCACAAAAGGAAATTCAAAAATATCAACAGTGTTTCCTCTAAAACGCCCTTTCTTGCCAAATGATCCCCGGCAACGGCGCCAATTGCTTGGTCAGACCGCGAGCTGCTCGAGAATAATTTATATTGTAGGAGCAAGAGCACAGAGCAACAGTCAGATTTGCCAACAGGAGCAATTCACTCTGACTGAGAGCAACCCTTTTCGACTATACGCAAGCGTACGTGTCAAGCAATATAGGGTGTTATAGCCCCAGATTTATCGTCCTCAGGGAGCAATTGTGAAGTAAGAAACGTTCAAGGAAACTTAATTTGTAAAAATAAAATAAAGAAAAACAACTATTCTCGACCAAGCTTCACAAAGAGCAATCTCTAGTCAGCTAGTTAAACAATGTTAACCATTCTGAACCTAGATGAGAGCAGTGATAACTTAGTATGATCATCGAATGTAAAAGCATCAATTTGAAGTAGTTCAAAAGTAATCAGTGAGATGAGAGTAAAATCAGTAATGTAAACACAAGTAAAATGTTGTGGAAAGAGTTGCAACAAAAGATTGATGTGGGGTTGATTTTTAAGAAGGTTAAGTAGGTATTCACGGGCTCCATATTTTCATCCCTTTGGTTAACCCTGCTTGGTAGCATATTTTATAAATGGAATCTGCACCTTCCTTTACTTTGCCTTAGGGTAAGAAGAGAGCAAGGCCTTGCTCCCAACTTACTCCAGAGGTCTTAGAGTTACACACAAGGAAACCATGCTGCCTTCTCAAAAGAACATGGATTCACATGGCAGTGCTCCTCATTCCAGGTGTTTCTCCCTCCTTTCTTCAGGCTAAACTACCCCAAGATCTTGAGATTGCTCCACACACCCCTGTCAGTGTTTCATCGACCGAGTGGTCTCGGGATGAGGTTGCAGCCCAAGGGGTTTTACATAATCAATATATTAAACCAAAGAGCAACTCAGATTTCATTTATAAAATATGTGTTCCTTACAAAGTTATCCTAAGACAAAAGGGATTACTTCTATGGAACCTTTACCTACTTAAAGAAAGTTAGCTCCTAGTGAGCATTTTTTCTAAACAAAAAGAAAAATAAAACTTTCCTAGGATGTCTGCCTCCTTTTGGTTGTTTGCTATGTTCCTTTTATAGAGCCCTTCATTTAATCCTCACAGTTCCTTTCATCAAGGGCTGTGCTTTCTTCAAATCCTCTCCAATGGTAGCTCTGCTCCTTGCCAACTCAGCTCTTCATAGGAATACTCTCCAATTGCAGTCTTGCTCCTTGCCAGCGCAGCACTTGATGGAAGTGGTCCCCCTTGCTTTTGGTTTCTCTTTGTGCGCAAGAATTCTGGGATCAGGGATACATGCCCACTATTTCTGCTATAGCTGATGTGGCGGCTCCTGATTGCTTCCTTTTGCTACTTATGTACTGTAGCAGGGAGACACCTCCACCTTCTCTGCTAATGCTGACGTGGAGGCTGCTGATTGCTTCCTTTATTTGCTTTCTGTACTGTAGCAGGCTTTATGCTCCCTTCTGCGCAGCATCCCTCTCTCTTCCTAAATGTGCAGCTCCTCTTGTTGGGTGTTAGGTTTCCTGATCAAAACAAATTAACCCAATAATCATATGTGAAAAAGATAATGTTAATTTGCTCCAAGCCTACTCTAATTCCCGTTTCACGTATTGCTCTGGTCTGCTTCTTAAAACAATTGCTCCTCATGGAAGAGGGAGGTTAAAGAGAGTGATTTTTAATTAAAACTCGGGCTTGGTGGAACAATATGTACCTAATGGACCTCAACTTTTGAGGACCATCACATAACTAAGGCAAAAAGATAAGGACTTAGAGCCGACCCTTGGTGTACACCAACCGTGATAGGAAAATAACTTGATGTTCCGTTACAAGCTTTTACACATGTAGTAGCCCCATCATACATATCCTGGATTGCCTTTACGTACTTTGATGGAACCTTTTTCTTCTCCAGAACCCACCATAAAACTTTCCTTCCTATCGTATGCTTTCTCAAGGTCTATGAACATCATATGCAAGTCCTTCTTCTTTTCTCGGTATCTTTCCATAAGTTGTCGCGTCAAGAAAATGGCTTCCATGGTACATCTTCCTAGCATAAATCCAAATTGATTTACAGAAACCTTGGTATCTCTCCTCAAACGATGTTCAATAACCCTCTCCCACAACTTCATAGTATGGCTCATTAGCGTAATGCCTCTATAGTTTGAACAATTCTGTATATCTCCCTTGTTTTTGTAGATAGGCACAATCATACTTTTCCTCCAAGCATCAGGCATCTTATTTGTCAGGAGAATCTTATTGAAAAGATTGGTCAACCATTTTATTGCCACATCCCCTAGGCCTCTCCACACTTCAATAGGGACACCATCAGGCCCCAAGGCTTTATTAATCTTCATCCTCTTTAAAGCCTCCTTAACTTCATGTGTATTAATTCTGCGTACAAATCTTCTATTCATATCATCATACGCGTCCTCCAAGTCCATCTCGCTTGTATCTCCATCCCCATTAAACAACTTGTTAAAGTGGTTCAACCATCTTTCCTTTACATCTTCATCTCTCATCAGAAGTTTTTGATTTTCATCCTTGATGCATCTAACTTGGGTGAGGTCTTTACTTTTCTTATCCCTTATCTTTGCAAGTTTATAAATACCTCTTTCACCATCCTTGCTCCCAAGATTTTTATACAACTTGTTGAAAACCTTGCCCCTAGCTTCTCGCACTGCTTTCTTTGCATTTTTTCTCGCCAATCTAAACTTTTGCAAGTTCTCTTCACTGGGACTTTTATGCAAAGATCTAAAGCACTCCTTCTTATGTTTAATTGCCTCTTGCACCTCTCCATTCCACCACCATGTTTCCTTTGTATGAAATCCATTTCCTTTACTTTCTCCCAACACCCTCCTTCCCAAATTTTGAATACACTTAGCCATCTCATTCCATATTGCATTTACTTCTCCATCAAACTCCCAAGGTCCATCGTGCAACATTATTTCATTGAACTCTCTCTCTTTTCCCTCCTTAAGCTTCCACCACCTTATCCTTGGGTTCTGAGCCCTCTTCTTCATTGTAAGTACTTTGTTGAACCGAACATCTAAGACTATCAGCTTATGTTGCGTAGCGACACACTCTCCAGGGTAGACCTTACAGTTGACACAAGAAGTTCTATCTTCTCTTCTAGCCAGAAAGAAATCAATCTGACTACGATTTTGGCCACTATGATAAGTGATTAGGTGTGACTCCCTTTTTTGAAAAAAGGTGTTCACTAACATCAAATCGTAGGCTAGTGCAACATTTAAGATATCTTCTCCAGTCTCGTTTCTCGTCCCATAACCAAAACCTCCATGGATTCTATCAAAACCTCCATTGCTTTTACCAACATGACCATTTAGATCTACTCCTAAGAAAATCTTCTCCTCTCGAGGTATTCCCCTCAAAACCTCCTCCAAGTCTTCCCAAAATTGGCTTTTGTCAGTTAGTTGCAATCCAACTTGGGGTGCATACACACTGAGGATATTCAGGATTAAATCACCCACAACAAGCTTAACCAGAATAATCCTGTCGCCTTTCCTTTTGACATCCACAACTTTATCTCTGAAACTTTTATCGATCATAATTCCAACACCATTTCGACTCTTGCTAGTACCTGTGTACCATAACTTGAAACCAGTTCCATCCACTTCCTTGGCCTTTTCTCCAGCCCACTTAGTTTCTTGCAAACAAACAATATTCACTTTCCTTCTAGCAAAAACATCTGCCAACTCCCTCAATTTACCCGTTAAGGTTCATATGTTCCAGCTGCCTAATCTCATCCTTAACCATTGGGCTGTGCTTGCCTGTCACGCTCGCCCATCTGCGTGTTGGGACCCTGGCATACTTCTCACCAAATCCGGGTGAAGACCTGGCGCCTTGCCTTGGGGCAAGGACCCTAGCCCACTTTTCACTACACCCCGGGCCCGATGCAGCGCCTTGCCTTGTGGCAAGGACCCTAGCCCATTTTTCGCTACACCCGGGGCCCGATGCAACGCGTCGCTATGAAGGGTACGCCCTAACGAAAAATCATATAGGTTCATCACATAAAAAAATAGCTATTTTTTACGGCCGGTTCGCAAAACCTGACGCCAACCCTCCTCCTTTATCCTGGCTTGGGACAGACCATGCATGCAAGCACACATGGGCGGAGTTCATTAACTATAATGATGCTATATAAATTTCACATATTTTGGCAATGATCCATACCCCTATCATAATTATTTGTCATCTTTGGATGTCCAAATGTGAGGAAATATGCCAACAATACCAATATCCATGTTCATTTTATAAAACAAATAATCAACCTTTGGGTTGATCCCCAACTGTTCTATAATAATGAACTTCAATATACCACAACCAAAAATTATATCATATTATTCATAGCATCACAGTCATGGTAATTGAAATAAAATTCATAATATTTGAAATTAAAATAACTCTTCAAGATTTAACCACTTTGGTGACTAATAAATCTACCATAATTAATTTCAAAACTTTAATATTTCATAAATAATAATAGGATTAAATTTTCACATTTAATTTTAATCCAACCACATCACATAATCATTTAAATCAATATGAAAACTATAAAGTATACCCAAAATCCAAGTGCAATCAACATTTTATCCATAAAATAAAAAATATAAAATTTACATGACAGTGACATGCCCATTCAACTTTAATGTTTTTACAGTGACATGCTTTTATATCATCAATTGCAATGATTCATAAACCGAATGCAAATTTCAAATGGAGTACAACAAAAAATTGGAATCCGTGAACAATTCACAAAGGAAACCATTAATACGTGAATGTACAGTACAACAAATTTCAATTGCTTTTTAAGGAAACCGTGAATGTTTTATAAACCATAATAAGCATTGAATTTACAAACTTGAACCTTCATTGGAAAAAACCGCAACACGTATTGAATTGATTCATACAGTAATAGATGTTGCTTTACGTTTATCGAGAAAGAAAGACAAATACTTCAATAAATTGGACGATGCACTTCGTACATTCTTTCTCCATTAACAAATTCAAATCAAAATTTGCTTCAAATGCTTTACACGAAAACCGAGAAGCAAACTTGTTCTCCATTAAGGAAACTTGTTCTCCATTATAGAATAATTCATACAAACCGAAAAGCCATTCAAATCAAAATTGAGGAACTGATATTGATAAATCGATTTTTCCCGGTTGTAAAAAAAATTGAGAAATCCTTTAATATTTTTATTTTCAAAACCCTAACTTCTCATAAATCAGGAATTCATTCCTAATAATTTATGGAAAAACACAAATTCTTAAACATGGCTTTGATACCACATGTGAGTAATTTCATCAGTAAACCAGTAATACATGTTCAACAGTAATCATTCAAGAACATGATACAGGATCTTTAGAATTCATGATTTTCACATAAGAGTGTACCTTTCTCCATTAGTGCGGAAGAACTTTGATGATGAAATACTTTCTCTAAGCCTTAACCCTTTCACCGTTCTTGTATCTTCTTGATAGGGATTTGATACAACTTTTCTCGGCATACTCAGAAGGACGTTTATTTTCTGTCAGATACCCTTTTCAGAAAACTGACCATAAAACTGTTATATAATTGACCTATCATAGTTATTTCTAATTAACTTCCCTTAATGGTCAAAATTACCATAATGCCCTTTTATTAATTAAATCAACTGACACTTAATATTATACATGAGACAAATAATTTTACAGTTTTCATCTGTAGTGCTAAAAAAACTCAAATGTCATTTGAACTTCTTGCTTTAGTTTAAATGTTTAAATTTAATGTGGTTAGAGATAAGGCGTCATGCTTATTTTTATACTAGTGGTTGCATTGTTTCCTATGGCTTGTAATGTTTTGTATGCCATTTTTCTAGTACTAACACAATGGAGGTTTTTTTTTTTCACTCCGACTCGATATCAATTAAAGCAATGCTCACTATTTGGCTTATTGATGCACTTGCATGTTAAATCTGGGTGCAATGTGAAGGTTCCTCTACTTATAGTTTTTATTTGTCTGATCTAATCACATGTCATCAGCTCGATTAATTAGATAATTAACTGAATTGGAATATTTTATTAACCCAAATAATTGAAAATATTAAAATAACATTAGTTATTAAAGTCCACATAATAGAAAAAATCTAGCATTTTCTTAGTTGGTTTATTAATTAATTTAATATTATTTTGAAAACGACTTTATCAAGTTGATAATTGAAAAAATATTTTATGTGGTTATAATATTTTAATTCCAATATTTTGGTCCAATCCGATTTCACATAATTTTATCATTGGAAAATGATGAACAATATGTTGAAAATACCATAATATTTGATCTTTCATTCAATAAATATTACATTTTCATGAGTAATAAGCGTGATAGTGCCGCAAGAGTTAGTGCTAAAATATTATCAACAATGTAACAAACTAGTTTTTATTGGTCCTCAGTTGTTAAGAGTGCAATACTCTTAAGAAGAGACACGAAGAACAGAAAAGAACTTTTGATTATTATTCAAGATAATGCCACATGTGGCCCATGTGTCCTACTTATATACAAAACACTTGCTAACAGCATGGTTAGCCACCTAACTGTAACTAACTTGCCACCTCACTCTAACTTTCCTAACTAACTCCCTTTAAAATAGTAACTCAATGCAGTAAACTGACTCAAGTGAGGTGAACTAATATCAATCAATTACATAATACAAAATCCTTACTCCATAAAGGAGCACTTCTCAATCTTCTTCCCTTATCCGTATCATTCGTCCCTGCTTGCAAAGGAACCTTGTCCTCAAGGTTCATATTCAGATATTGCGACTTCAAAACTGATTCATCCTCCCATGTAGCATCTTCGGGCAAGGCATCAGACCACTATATTAACCATTGCCATTTATGTTCTGTCTTGTTGCTGACAATTCGAGACATCAACACAGCTATTGGTTGTTGAACAGGATGGTTGCCACAGGATGGTTGCCATGAGTGAGTATGGGAAAGGTAGGCACCAGAACCTTGTGATCACCCCGAAATGGCTTCAAAACAGAAACATGGAAAGAATGATGAATCTTGCAACCATCAGGTAGCTGTAGCTGATAAGTGTAAGAACCCGCACCACTAATTAAGAAAATTAATTAATTAAATGTGAGAATTATGAAATAATTCCATAATTGACCCTAATAATTATTTTGAGACATTAATAATTATAGTAAGTGAGTAATAATGCTGAAAGTCGCTTTTCGGACGAAGAGTGCAGATATCGGTTCTGCTACCCGGTATAAACGCGTACCGGTGAAGTATCCCAGAAATTTATAATAAGTGCATGAATATTCCTAGAATATTGTATAGGACTAGTAAAACAAGTTTCAGGTCAAAATAATGAGAACTGGTACCAGAACTGATACTGGCTATGGAAAAACGTGTACCGGAAATGTGCTGCGAAAAATAAAATAAAAATATGATAAATCTTAGAAAAATGAGTAGGTTCAGAGTCTCAAGTTTGAGATCAAAATGCTAAACGTAGCATTTAGTGCTAATACAATATGTTTAAAACTTAAGTGGCCTATATAAGGCCATGGCACATGATCCTAGGTTAAGTTTTGTGCCTCCTACGTGAGTTTTGTTGAAGGGTCAGCTGCTGCCACCTTCTCCCTTGCCACCTTGCTTGAAAACTTCCCAAGTCTTCACTTTTCCTCTCATTTTCTTCATCTAAACACTAGAGTGGGTGTGGGTTTGGCTTTGTGAAGGAGAGGAGTACCCCATTGCTGATTTCCAGCCACTGTTTTAGTGAGGGGTGGGCTGAGTTTCTTTGTCTTGAGTTGTTGGAGCCATTCCTTGGTTGTAGAAGCTCCAAGTGGCCATCTTTGTGCAGGAAAATCCAAGTCTTGCTTGCCATTTTCGTTCTTGGCAAAGTTAGAAATGTGTGGAGCCATTGGTGAGCTCCAAGAGCACTTCTTCCTATGTTTTAAGCCTTGGGGTGTGTTGCCTAACCTTGACCATGAGTTTAAATGGTTTAAAGGTGGTGTCTTTGCATCTAAATGGGTTAAGCAAGTAACTAACAAGTGTATGAACCTATACCTAAAAATGGAGTCTTGAACGTACTTAATTGGTAAAAGTTGAACCTTTGGTGGATATCTTCGCGAAATGCAGAATCTACATTCTGTCGCGAAATATCCGGATATTAGGTTGAAAATATCCGGATATGGGTATCCGGATATTGATATCCGGATATGGGATTTTCTGATATCCGAATATGGATATCCGGATATGCATATTCGGATATGATATCTGGATATTGATATCCGGATATGCCCCCGACATATATCCAGATATTCTGTGTTTTCGAAGAACATTGAGGCACTTTCATACAGATTCGAGTTATGGGTTTATGGACCCTATGTGAATGGAGTTGAACTTCTGTAAATACTTAACTAAGTCAAAATCAAGGGATTAAGGGCTTGTGGCTTTATGGGAAGCCTTAAGACGTAAAACGTAAAAGGAAAAACGTAGTCTTTATGTTTATGCTTATGAGCTATGTTTATTGATATGCTTGCTAGTCCTAAATCAGATTGTGATCCGTCGTGTTTGGGCTTTGAGCTTTGATTGGACTCTTGGCATTGGATTGATAGCTTGCAAGGTAAGCTTTCGTTTCCTCGGCTTTGCCATTATTTGGTTCCACCATTTTCCATGGGGGGAGGGGTGGTTTATATGCATGATGTGGTTTTCATGTATTATTTGTTGAAATGCTATGGAGCTGTTAAGTGCAATCTCTTATAATATGTATATGGTGTTACTTCTAGACAGGATGCCAAGGGGTGGTCCTGTAGACGAGTACAGCAATGGCTAATACTGTGTGGGTTTAGATGGATTCCTGCACTTCTCTGATCAGTAGAATTGTTACAACACACGTGACATGATTATCTGTTGCATTGTGTAAGAACCCGCACCGTTAATTAAGGTAATTAGTGAATTAATTATGATAATTAGGAAATAATTCCATAATTGACCCTAATAATTATTAATGGGCTTAGATAATTATATTGAGTGAGTAAAAATGCTGAAAGTCGCTTTTCGGAAGAAAAGCGCAGATACCGGTTCTGCTACTCGGTATAAATGCGTACCGGAAAAGTATCCCGGAAAATTATAACGAATGCATGATAATTACTAGAATATTATGTAGGACTTGTAAAACAAGTTTCAAGTCAAAATAACGTAATCTGATGCCAGAACTGATACTGGCTATGGAAAAGCGCGTACCGGAAAGGTGCTCCGAAAAATAAAATAAAAATATGACAAATCTTAGAAAAATGCGTAGGTCTAGATTCTAAAGTTTGGGATCAAGATCTTTTACTTTGCTATTAAGGCTAATACTGCGTGTTGAGGCTTAATGCCTATTTAAACATAAGTTGGCACATGATCCTAGGTCAAAAACCTATTCCCTACGTGCCTCTTTTCTGCATATTCCTTCAGCCACCCTTGGTCACCTTCCCCTCCATTGTTGTGAGCCAAGGAGCTTCCTTTCTCCTTGGTTTCTTCTCCTTGTGCCTTGTGCTTGTGAGAGCTTGCTTGGTGAGGGAGTGTGAGGTGTTTTCTCCTCTGTTCCAGCCCTGAGAGTGAGATAGTGAGGTCTGAGTTTGTGGTTTTGGGTGGTGGGAGTCTTGTTCTTGAGTGGTGAAGCCTCAAGAAGCTTTCTTTGTGAGGTAAGGTCCTTGCTTGGGTGACATTTTCGTGCACCTTGAGGTCTGTACATTGGAGCTGACTTGTGAGCTCCAAGAGCACCATTGTTGGCTGCTCAAAGCTTGGGGTAAGTTCCTACACCTTTGATCTTAAGTTTTAATGCTTAAAGTTGGTGTCTTGGCATGTAAAAGATTAAAATGATGTAACCAACCCCTAAATGAACTTGTATATGCTTAAAGATGCATGCTTTAACGTGTACATGTGTTAAAAGTTGGATCTTTGGGATGGATATTCACGAAATGCAGAAACTGCATTCTGTCGTGAGATATCCGGATATTTGTCGAACAGATATCCGGATATCAGTATCCGGATATGGTATCCGGATATTGATATCCGGATATGGGATATGGGTATCCGGATATGGCATATCCGGATATGTCCAGTGTGATATCCGGATATGGCATATCCGGATATGCCCCTTCTGATATCCGGATATCCTGGGTTCTGCGCAGACAGTAGCTGTACTGTATGAACAGTAAGCTATTGGGTGTGTGTGGACCCTAGTTTAAGGAAGTTGAACTTCTGTAATTAATGAACTAAGTCAGAATCATATGATTAAGGGCTTATGGCTTTGTTGGAAGCCTTAAGACGTAAAGCGTAAAGGAAAGGCGTAGTCTTTAAGTTGTATGCTTGTGATGCATGAATATTAATGTATTATTGGTCCATATCAGATTGTGATACTGCTGTTTGTGGACTTGTGAGTGGTCGGACTCTTGGCTTGGATAGCTAGCTTGCAAGGTAAGCTTTCGTGTCCTCGGTTTAGTCATTTTGATGTTCCACCATGTCCCATGGGGATGGGTTTATGCATGCTGTGTTACATGCTTTATTATTTTGGAAATGCTGTTGAGCTGTTTATATGCAATGAGCTTTTATGAGATGCATGTGGTGTCCACCTAGACGGCAATCCTGAGTATGTAGTACATACAAGATGGAGAAGCTGTGGGTGAGGTGCAGGTAGTATCCATGTACTCATGTAGGCATAGACGTATTCCTACATTTCTCTGGCCAGTAGATTTGAAAGCACACATGGCATGATTAATTGCTGCATCGCATGATTTGGAACTTATATTGTAATACTGTTTTTGAACTTATATTACACATGTAAGTGAGCTTGGGGTGGAGACTCCTTGAGGACCCCTTGTCTTACTGAGATTTCTTGTTAGAGATCTCACCCCACGTTTGGGGACGCTTATTTCAGGATCAGGTAATGTTGAGGGCTCAGGTGGCAGGAGGCCCGAGCTGAGTTGATAGTATGATTTGCTGTTCTGCTGGATTGACTGCTGTTATGTTATGTTTTCCGCTTTGATTATGCTATTTATGTTGAGACTGTTATTGGGCAATGTTGCCTTATTTGGTGAGCATGGGGTTTGTCCATGCCACATGATGTGTTATTGTCCTTTAAATTAATGTTGTAATTAAAGTATCAGGATTTTGGCCCAGGCTGCGTGTTGTATCCTGTGGTATTAGATACACACATTATATTTATGTACGAGTTATTCAGTTAGATGTCTTGCAGTTTACATACAGGCAGTATTTTTATGAAAATGATTAAGTAATCAAGTTGGTTAAGTTAATGACGTCATAATTGAATTTAAGAAAAAGTTATTCCGCATTTTAATTAAGCGTGGCTTAATACGATAGTGTGTTAACAATCCGGGTTAACACGGGCTGTTACATTTTATGGTATCAGAGCACTTTCTAGGAAGCCTGTATGTATTGCAATAACTTAGGATGTGTCGTTACGTGTCTACTTTGTGTTCTCTCTGATTGGTGTGTGTTATGATAATGCATATGTGACCACATGGCGTGGGCCTGATCAACTCATTCTTTGTGTAACTTGTGCAGAGTCATGGTGCCACCAAGGAGGAACACGAGTACGAGCGAGGATCAATCGGATCCTATCCTGGCTGCATTGGCTGAGATGCAGGCGGCCCGACTAGCCGGCCAGGAAGCCACGAGGCTGGCGAACCGGGCGATGCTGGACGCTATTCGAGATGCGAACCGGCAAACCACGGCAGAGGTTCTGGAGGAGAACCGGATGGCCAACATGACTATGATGAGGGTCATGTTGGAGGAGTTGAGGGCTGGTCCTGCTGCTGGCCAGGGTCCTCCACCACCTCCACCGCCGCCACCGCCTCCACCTCCGCCTAGTCAACATGAGGACACCCAGAGCCAGATGGGTGAGGGTAGTCACTTGACGGGGGCTATGCAGACTATCCCCGTACTTGCTGAGGATCGTGACGAGATCGATCGCCGGCTGAATGCCTTCCGCAAGCATAAGCCACCTTCATTCGACGGATCGTATGATCCTATTGCTGCTGCTAGATGGCTTCAGGCGCTAGACAAGATTTTCCGGATCATGCAATGCACCGATCCGCAGAAGCTGTTGTTCGCCACTTATATGCTGGAGGGCGAGGCCCATGAGTGGTGGACCAATCTTTCTCAGGTCTACGAGATGCAGGGCCATGTGATGACGTGGCCATTCTTCGAGGAGAGCTTTCTGGGTCAGTACTTCCCTTATGACTCACAGGAGAGGAAGCAGGGGGAGTTTGACCGGTTGGTTCAGGGCTCGTCGTCTGTGGACGAGTACCTGGCCAAGTTTAATGAGCTGGTGAAGTTTTCACACTTCAGGATGGCGAGGCCTACTCCTACATTCTTGGCCGCTAAGTTCCGCAGGGGACTTAGTGAGGATATTGCTGGTTACTTAGCTGGGTCTGCTTCCAGAGATTTTGGGACACTGGTCCAGCAGTGTCGTGATATTGAGGACTTCTACAACACGAGTAAGGCCAAGAAGGCCAAGATGGAGGTGCCACAGGGTACCGGCGGTTCCACTCCCTGGAAGAATAAAAATTTTGCGAACAAGGGCAAGGGCAAGCAGATGGCGGCTAAGCAAGCGCCAAATCAGTTTAGAAAGACTGCTACTCAGGGGAACGCCGCTAGACCTCCTGCTCCCAGATGCTCTGGATGCGGGAAGTCACATTTTGGGCCGTGTTCTACCGGGCAACTGATTTGCTTCCAGTGTGGCAAGGAGGGCCACTACTCCAGAGATTGCCCGACGGCGAGAGTTACCGCAGTGCAGGCTGTGCCATTGCAGATGGTTCCTACCGGGGCACCAGCCGTGCCACCTACTACAGGGCGAGTGTACACACTTGATCGTCAGCAGTCGGACAGAGCTCCGAACCTGGTCAGAGGTACTGTTACCATTGGTGGTTCAGCTGTTGATGTTTTGTTTGATTCCGGGGCAACGCACTCTTTTGTTGCTACCCCTATTGCTGTGGGGCTTGAGTTGCCCAGTGATGTGCTTTCTCCACCGATGCGGGTGACCACCGCCACCGGAGAAAAATGTTTGACCTCCACTGTTCATCGCGATGTAGCGTTTCAGTGGGATGGCCGTGACTTCTCGGTAGATCTGATAGGATTGCCGATGGCCAACCTTGAGATTATTCTGGGCATGGATTGGTTGTCCAGAAACTGTGCAATGATTGATTGTTGTGCCAAGAAAGTGGTGATGTCTCCGGGTGGGTCCACAGCTAGTTCCTCACCGTTCATTTCAGTCCTGCAGGCGAGGAGAGCCTTGAGAGCAGGGGCATTTGGCTATGTCATGTTGGGAGGTTTGGTGAGTGGGACACAGGAGGATCTCACTGGCATTCCTGTGGTGAGGGAATTCCTTGAGGTGTTTCCCGAGGAGATTCCTGAGTTTCCACCACAGAGGGAGATAGAGTTCTCCATAGATTTATTGCCTGGTGTGGGGCCTATCTCGTTGGCTCCATACCGGATGTCGCCACCAGAGTTGGCGGAGCTGAAGAAGCATATTGAGGAGCTTTCAGCGAAAGATTTTATTCGGCCGAGTGTGTCTCCCTGGGGAGCACCGGTCATTTTTGTGAAAAAGAAAGATGGGACCATGCGGTTGTGCACCGACTACAGACAGTTGAACAAGGTGACAATCAAGAACAAGTATCCTCTTCCACGCATTGACGATTTGCTGGATCAGCTCAGGGGTGCTTGCGTGTATTCCAAGATTGATCTCCGGTCCGGTTATCATCAGATACGGGTAAAGCCGGAGGATGTCCTAAAGACAGCGTTTCGCTCGAGGTACGGGCACTATGAGTACTTGGTGATTCCGTTTGGACTCACCAATGCACCCGCAGTGTTCATGGACTACATGAACAGGATCTTCCAGCCGTACCTGGATCAGTTTGTGATCGTCTTCATTGACGACATCTTGATCTACTCCAAGACGGAGGAGGAGCATACGGAGCACTTGAAGATTTTTTTGCAAGTGCTAAAAGAGAAAAAGCTATATGCTAAGCCGTCAAAATGCGAGTTTTGGCTCAAGGCGGTGAAATTTCTGGGTCATGTAATTTCTGCTAACGGAGTTGCAGTTGATCCTAACAAGATTGAGGCCGTGATGGACTGGGAGAGGCCCAAGACGGTTACAGAAGTGAGAAGCTTCTTGGGTTTGGCAGGCTACTATAGGAGGTTCATCGAGGGATTCTCCAAGATGGTGCTACCGATGACTCGCCTTACCCGAAAGGAGACTCCATTCGTGTGGACACATGAGTGTGAGGAGTGTTTCCAGGAGTTGAAGGAGAGACTGACTACTGCTCCTGTGTTAGTCCTTCCTGATCCTGCGGAGCAATTCGAGTTATACTGCGATGCCTCTGGTAAAGGACTTGGCTGCGTGCTGATGCAGAAAGGGAAAGCGGTTGCTTACGCTTCAAGACAGTTGAAACCTCATGAGGAGAACTACCCGACTCACGACTTGGAGTTGGCAGCCATTGTTTTTGCTTTCAAGATTTGGAGGCATTACCTGTTTGGCATGAAGTTTGCTGTATTCAGTGATCACAAGAGCCTGAAGTATCTGTTTGACCAGAAGGAGTTGAACATGAGACAGCGAAGATGGATGGAGTTCTTGAAGGACTACGACTTTGAGTTGAGGTATCATCCTGGCAAGGCCAATGTGGTAGCCGATGCTTTGAGTCGGAAATCCGTGAGCTTATCCAGCTTAATGATGAACGACTACGAGGTGATCGAGAAGTTCAGAGACTTGAGAGTGAACTCCTTGTTTGGGGGTGCACTGCTTGAGATGGAAACAACAGAAGTGATAAATGAGCTGATGGAAAAGATCAAAGAGGCGCAAGTACAAAGAGAGTGCCTCGATTATGTGAAAAACCAGGACGGTGTGTCTTGGAACGAGGATGGATTGCTGCTGTTTCAGAAGAGGATTGTGATTCCTCGAGGGCCACTGACCGAAGAGGTTATGGCAGAGGCTCATAAGGGCCGGTTCACTATCCACCCTGGTGCTACGAAAATGTATCAGGACTTAAAGAGAAATTTTTGGTGGCCGGGCATGAAGAAGGACATAGCGGTCTTTGTGTCCAAATGCCTTATTTGTCAGAAAGTGAAGATTGAGCACCAGAAACTGTCTGGTAAACTTCAACCTCTGGAGATTCCACAGTGGAAGTGGGAGAGTATTTCCATGGACTTCGTGGTGGGATTGCCTAAAACTCAGGCTGGTTGCGACTCTATCTGGGTCATTGTGGACAGATTGACCAAGTCTGCCCATTTTCTTCCAGTGAAGGTGAGCTTCACTACAGAGCAGTTGGCCAAGCTATATGTCCGCGAGATCGTGAGGCTTTACGGGGTGCCTGAGAGTATCAACAGTGATAGGGACCCGAAGTTCACATCTCGGTTCTGGGAGGCGCTGCAGGAGGCTTTTGGTACGCAGTTGAGATTGAGTACCGCCTATCACCCTCAGACTGATGGACAGACTGAGCGGACCATCCAGACATTGGAGGACATGTTGAGAGCTTGCACGTTGGAGCAGGGTTCTGCATGGGATAGGTACCTTCCGTTGGTAGAATTCTCGTACAACAACAGTTTTCATGCTAGTCTGGGCATGGCACCCTACGAGGCGCTGTATGGTAGGAGGTGTCGGACTCCTACCTGCTGGTCTGAGGTTGGAGATAAAGAGTTATTTGGCTTCGACTTTGTCCAAGATACTACCCTACAGATCCAGATGATCAGGGAAAAGTTGAAGCAGGCGCAGAATCGCCAGCAAAGCTACTATGATGTCAAGCATCGACCACTGGAGTTCAGTGAGGGTGAGCACGTGTTTGTGAAACTTTCACCTGTCACCGGTGTTGGACGGGCACTCGGCGTGAGGAAGTTGAGCCCGCGATTCATTGGGCCCTACCAGATCCTTGGTAGAGTAGGACCAGTTGCCTATCGACTCGCCTTGCCTCCGAACCTAGCCAACATCCACGACGTGTTTCACGTGTCTCAGCTTCGGAAGTACATAGCAGATCCTTCGCACGTGGTGCAGCCGGATGATGTGGAGGTTCGGGAGAACCTAAAGACTCCCGTCGGACCACTCAAGATTCTCGATCGAGGCGAGAAACAGCTTAGGAGCAAGATCATTCCGATGGTCAAGGTGCAGTGGACTGGGCGTAGTCCCGAGGAGTGCACGTGGGAGCGAGAGGATGAGCTTCTCCGACAGTATCCCGACTTTCGAGACAGGTATGTTTCTGATTTTGAGGACAAAATCCTTAAAAAGGTGGGGTGAATGTAAGAACCCGCACCGTTAATTAAGGTAATTAGTGAATTAATTATGATAATTAGGAAATAATTCCATAATTGACCCTAATAATTATTAATGGGCTTAGATAATTATATTGAGTGAGTAAAAATGCTGAAAGTCGCTTTTCGGAAGAAAAGCGCAGATACCGGTTCTGCTACTCGGTATAAATGCGTACCGGAAAAGTATCCCGGAAAATTATAACGAATGCATGATAATTACTAGAATATTATGTAGGACTTGTATAGGTCTAGATTCTAAAGTTTGGGATCAAGATCTTTTACTTTGCTATTAAGGCTAATACTGCGCGTTGAGGCTTAATGCCTATTTAAACATAAGTTGGCACATGATCCTAGGTCAAAAACCTATTCCCTACGTGCCTCTTTTCTGCATATTCCTTCAGCCACCCTTGGTCACCTTCCCCTCTATAATAGCCCAAAATAATTAATTAGCAAAATACACGGGATTAGATAATTAAGCATGTATTAGTGAGTAAAAATAAGTAAATTCCCTTATAAAATTAATTGGGGTCACTTTTGAGGTAAAAAGTGTACTCAGTGAAAATTAAGGGGTATAAATGGGTGTAGACAAAAGTGCCCGAAATATAAAAATGGAAGTAGAAATATTCCTAGAAAAATATTCCAGACTGTTGGGTAAAGTTTGGTAATTTATGGAATTGAATAGATAGATGAACTAATACCCACTTAACATGTGTTAAGTGGGAAGCCACTTAAAGGAACCAAAACCCTCCCCATTCCCGTAAGTGCAGCAAAGAAGAAAGAAGAAGAAAAGAGAAGAAGGAAGGAAAAGGAGAGGGAAAGAAGAAGAAAGGGGAAAAAGGAGAGGAACCATAGGTGAGGCAAACCTTGATGGTTTTGAGTGATTCAAAAGCCTAAACCACTTCAAATCTTCCCCTCTTTCACAATCCTAGCTTGGGTCTTGGTGGGGAGTTGTGTGGGTGGAGATTTTTCTTCCCAAAGTTTTGACCCTTTGGAGAAGTGTGAGATTTGGGAGCTTCTACCTCCATGGAAGCTTGAGGAACCATCACCCCTTGATTGTGCAACACTTGGTGGTAAGATTTCATCCTTTAAACTCTATTTTCATGAAGAATCCATGATTTAGGTTTTGGATGAATAGTGTTTTGGGGCTTATGGTTATGTGAGTAAATGGGCTATGTTCTAGGAAGATTGAGGCCTAGAGTATGTTGAGAAAAATGCTAGGAATGACATTTAATCGGTGAAAATAAGTTTATATAGTCATATGATTTTGTTTGGAAAATTACAAAATTATGCATTTGACTATGGTTTGGCTTGTTGGTGTAATCAATGGTTTGGTTTGGGTTGATTGTTGATATTGTCCATGTGATCCTTAGGATTGAGGCATTTGGACCAACCGTGAATAACCAACCATTGGAGCAAGCTATGGAGCTCGGTTAGCTCCTTGAGATTGATATGTGTTGTGAAGGTTGGTGAAGAACAAAGGTTGAGTTGGAAGCATTGAGGTAAGCCTTCGGACCTTGGGTGTAATTCCCTTTATTGTTCCACCAAGCCCTGAACGGGTAATGGTGTGTTGTTGTATATAATTGCAATGAAATAGTGTAATGCTTTGTTATACGTATTTGCATGCTTTGGTGTGGCATAGGATGGTGTTTCCCTATGTTGGTATGTTGCATGACGATGCGTAAATCATACTTGGTAGTTTAGCTGGCCAGTAGGACTATTTGCATCTGAGTATCCTTAGGACAGCTCGAGAGCTCGAGGGATGTCTCCTGGAGATGTTGTGTACACTTGCATGGATATGTATTTGCTGCATTATTATTGTCATTGCTATTACACTGTTATTGAACTATGGGGTGGAGAGATGCTCCAAGGACCCCTGGTTTACTGGATATATTCGTATATCTCACCCCGTGTTGTTGGGGACCCCCTTTCAGGAAAGGATGCTGCAGGAGCCTCTGATGGCAAGTGGCCATATTTGAAGTGATTGGGCATATGAAGATATTGTGTCATGTGATTAAGCATGCCATTTTGTAGTTCCTATGTATAGGATTGTAAATGAAAGACAATTGTCATATGCATGCTATGTGTTAATTGGTTGGACTTAGCCTATGCTCATCCCCTTTGGTATCTCTTTTGTTGATGGGAGCCAAGGAGTTGATCATAGTGTTTTGTAGCTAAGTCCCATTATTTGTAATTGAAACTTGTAAACATGATGTAATGTTGTAATTATTGGGTATTTGCATATATGATGAAATGATATGCATGCTTCTCTTGTATATGAGTATCTAGAGAGACTAGAATTCATGTATTGAAAGGATTATATGATGTAAATTAGGTGAAAGAAGACCTTTAGGTTGGAAAACCAATTTAAAACAAAGGTACCCTGTCTTGTTGTCCGATTTTCGTATCCTATACGATAGATTTGGACCCTTGTGTCTTGATGGAAGTTGTAGATATGTTTCTTAGCTTTCCATAGAGACCAAGATTGTGTAATTTGGATAAGTATAACTAAAGTTATGGTTAAAATACCACAGGAGGGTCAAATTGCCCTGTTTTGGGTACACAGCCCTGTTGTCTGGCGCTATGGGCGCCAGACTGGCGCTAGGAGCGCCAACGGCCAAAAAATGGCAGTGGCGCTGGCGCTGAGGGCGCCACTGTGGCGCTGTCAGCGCGGGGGATCTGCCGACTCAGCACCTGTCGCTTAGAAATCTCATAACTTGGGCTACGGTGCTCCGATTTGAGCGCGGTTTGAACCCACGCGTAACTAATGGAAAATCCTATAATATAATGGGAAAATGGAGACCATAATAAATGAAATGAAAGTATGGTATTAAGCTTTAAGTATGTTATTCCGCAATGTATTATGGTTATGGTCACGCAATTGGGTAATTTTAATTCGGCTTGCTTTAAAAAGAAAAATTTAACCGGATTTAATTGCACCAATGTGATTGTAACTGCGCTTAATATCATAAGTCAATGTTAACAAACCGGTTCTAGAACGGGGTGTTACATTTTATGGTATCAGAGCAGTTTTGTAGGGAAACTTGTGGACTATTGTTATATGTGTTTGCTGTTTAATGTTTTGTAGTTGTTTTGGTACTCTTGATGATTATTGCATTTGTGATCACTTAGTGTGAGCCTGATCAACTCATTTCTGGGTGTAACTTGTGTAGTGTCATGACGAGGAACCGGAATAACGCCGAGGCATCGAATGCAAACGCTCAGCCAGATCCTGTTTTGGCTGCTTTGGTTAGGCCACGAGGTGGTCGTGGGGCAACAGTTGGGCAGCCGGATCCTATAGTTGAAACCCTGGCAGCTGTGCACAGGGAGTTGGAAGTTAGTCGTCGAGCTAACGAAAATCTACTCAAAACAAATGAGGACACGCGGAATGCTATGACCGCAATGATGAATGAGCTGAGGGCGATGAGGGGTGCTAGACCCGAGAACCGGCAACCCTCTCCTCCTCCTCACACTGCCACGCCTACTCCACCTGCTCAAAATGAAGAAGACGGAGCGGGTAATAATGAGGGTGAAGCGAGTCACCACTCAGGTAGTCATAGCCATCACACTGAGGTGAGTCAACCGCATGCAGAACAGGTTGATGAGCACGAAGCCGAAGAAAGAAGATTAATGGCTTTCAGAAAACATAAACCTCCTTCTTTTAAAGGAGAATATGACCCTATGGTGGCAGCGAAATGGCTCCAAGCTATGGAGAAGATTTTCAGGGTTATGAGATGCCCCGATGCATTGAAATTGGTCTACTCCGTTTACATGTTGGAAGAGGAAGCGGAGGATTGGTGGACTAATACTGTGCAGCCTTTAGAAGCTGAAGGCCGGGAAATTACATGGCGATTGTTTGAGACGCTGTTCTTGGACAACTATTTTCCTAGGGAGGCTAGGGAAAGGAAGCAGAATGAGTACAATGATTTGAAGCAAGGGTCAATGTCTATTGATCAATATTTTGCCAAGTTCAATGAATTGGTGAAATATGCTAATTATGGGAGAGCCTTACCCTCTTCAGCTGAGATGACCTCCAAGTTTCAGTGGGGTCTGAATGAGAAGATGTCTCGGAAGATGTCAAACTGTGACATCCGAGAGTTCAGCCGGTTTGTGAACCAGTGCCGGAAGGTAGAAGAGGTATATGGTGTGTCCAGTACCAAGAAGCCTTCTGAGGCCCAAGCACCTACTTCCAATAAAGCAACAGGCTCTGGTTATTGGAAGAATAAAAAGATGAAAGATAAGAAGCTGAGTGTGAACAACCCAGCAAATATATTCAAGAAACCGGGGACTCAGAAGAATTTTGTTGATAGAGGACCTCCTCCTAAGTGTAAAGGATGTGGGAGGGAGCATAGAGGCCAGTGTGCCACTGGTGAAATTATATGTTATAAATGTGGAAGGTCCGGCCATTACTCGAGACAATGTCCTCAGACTGAAGTGAGGACTATGGCAGTTCAAGCTGCGGCTATTCCTGTTTCTGTTGTTCCTCCCATGATCGAGGCACAGACGGTTGGTAGAGTATACACCATGGACCGTCAGCAATCAGAAAAGGCTCCAAATCTTGTGAAAGGTATAATTTATATTGATAATATGGATATTGAAGTTTTGTTTGACTCAGGAGCTACACACTCCTGTATGTCTGATTTTATGGCCTTTGGGCTAAACTTGCAAATGTACGACATTTCTCCTCCAATGAAAGTGGTGACTGCTACTGGAGAGGAGTGTTACACATCAGTAATATGCAAGGATGTGGAATTTAAATATGAAGGCCGAGATTATGTGCTGGATTTTATTTGTTTGCCGATGATCAGTCTTCAAGTTATCTTGGGAATGGATTGGTTATCAAAGAACTGTGCTATGATAGACTGCTGTGGAAAAAGAATTGTGCTCTCTGCTGATGATTCTGCTACTAGTTCTTCCCCATATCTATCTGTGCTGCAGGTTAGAAAGGCTTTGAGGGCCGGGGCATTGGGATATGTCTTTGTGGGGGGTTTAGTGGGTGGAAGTCATGAGGAGATTGACAATATTCCCGTGGTGAAGGAGTTTGTGGATGTTTTTCCGGATGAGATTCCGCAGCTTCCACCGCACAGAGAGATTGAGTTCACCATAGATTTGTTGCCTGGTGTGGGACCCATTTCTCTGGCTCCATATCGGATGTCACCACCGGAATTAGCCGAGTTAAAGAAGCATATTGAGGAGCTTTCGGCTAAGCAGTTTATTAGGCCTAGTGTGTCCCCGTGGGGAGCACCAGTGATCTTTGTTAAGAAGAAGGACGGTAGCATGAGATTGTGCACTGATTACCGTCAGTTGAATAAAGTTACTATTAAGAACAAGTATCCTCTCCCTCGCATAGATGATTTGCTTGATCAGTTGAGGGGTGCTTGTGTCTTTTCAAAGATTGACTTGAGGTCAGGTTATCATCAGATCCGAATTAAGCAGGAAGATATTCCTAAGACTGCTTTCCGATCTAGATATGGACATTATGAGTATCAGGTAATTCCATTTGGACTCACTAATGCTCCAGCGGTGTTTATGGATTATATGAATCGCATTTTCAAGCCGTTTCTGGATCAATTCGTGATTGTGTTTATTGATGATATTCTGATATATTCCAAGAGTAAGGAAGAGCATGAGGATCACTTGAGAACTGTGTTGCAAATCCTCAGAGATAAACAGTTGTATGCAAAGCCGTCTAAATGTGAATTTTGGCTTTCTCAAGTGCAGTTTCTGGGTCACGTCATTTCTGCTGATGGGGTGGCGGTTGATCCTAATAAAATAGAGGCAGTTATTGATTGGGAGAGGCCCAAGACTGTGACTGAAGTAAGGAGTTTTCTGGGTTTGGCTGGTTATTACCGGAGATTTATTAAAGGATTTTCGGAAATGGTTTTGCCATTGACCCGTTTGACCCGGAAGGATACTCCATTTATTTGGACGCATGAATGCGAAGAATGTTTTCAGAAGATAAAGGAAAAATTGACGACTGCTCCTGTGTTAGTACTTCCTGATCCGGAAGGTGAATTTGAGTTGTACAGTGATGCTTCTAAAAAGGGATTGGGTTGTGTGCTGATGCAAGATAGGAGAGTGGTAGCGTATGCTTCGAGGCAACTGAAACCTATCCGACCCATGACTTAGAGCTTGCTGCAATCGTTTTTGGATTGAAACAGTGGAGACACTTCTTGTATGGGATGAAGTTTGTCATATTTAGTGACCACAAGAGCTTAAAGTACTTATTCGATCAAAAGGAGTTGAATATGAGGCAACGACGGTGGACTGAATTCTTAAAAGATTATGATTTTGAACTGAAATATCATCCCGGCAAGGCTAATGTTGTAGCGGATGCATTGAGCCGGAAGTCAGTGAGCATGGCAAACATGATGATGAGAGATTTTGATGTAATTGAGAGGTTCAGAGACATGAAATTGTCTGAAGTCTTTCCAGGCAGAATTTGTGACATCGAAATCACAAGAATTGAGAACGAAATGATGACCAAGATTAAAGATGCTCAGCTGCAAAATGAAAGTGCTAAACGACTGAAGGGTCAGAGTGGTGTATCCTGCAATAGTGAGGGTATACTGTTATATCAGGGTCGTATTGTTGTACCTAGACAGTTGA